>PISX010032220.1:0-16444 GCA_004024625.1 Mellivora capensis
AAGATGGGATTGGGAGGGAGATAAACCATAAGTGACTCTTAATCTCACAAAACAAACTGAGGGTTGCTGGGGGGAGGGGGTCGGGAAAGGGGGGTGGGGTAATGGACATTGGGGAGGGTATGTGCTATGGTTAGTGCTGTGAAGTGTGTAAACCTGGCGATTCACAGACATGTACCCCTGGGGATAAAAATATGTTTATAAAAAAAAATTAAAAAAAAATTCAACCCAAGATACATGTTTTATTTTAATGGATTAATTTAGTTGATTATATTCGTCATATTTTGTTAGAGTAGTTAAGTTTTCATTTGGCATTCTAATTTATGCTCTTGTGATTTATCTTTTTTTTTTTTTTTTTTTTTGGTACAAAAGTGGATGGAGGCACGGTTTTGTTTTGTCACAAAAGCCAAGGCAGCATCAGTGACATGAAGGCATAGAAGAGAAACAGAGTTGCACTTCAGAGTTTCCGCCTCTTTCAAACTAGGAGATGCCTTCTCTCCCCTTGAATTGAATCTCCCCACACCTTGAATTGGCAGTAACAGGGCAGTAGCCCTCCTCTCTTCCCCTAGTTCCAGCTTGGGAATTATATCCCATGTTGGGAAGTTCTCACTGTAACCGCAGGAACACAGGTACAGTGTTCCTATCTCTCCCCACCCCACCATATGTGCACACCCACCTCAGTATGAAAGTGTGCCTTGCATTTAAAAATCTCTCTCTCTCTCTCTTCTCTCTCTCTCTGTCTAAGAGAATGGGGGTCGGGTGTGGGGAACTCACTTGATTGCAAAGGGAATGTGCTTTAGGACTGCTGTCTCAGTGCCTTGCTGGTAAATGACTTAACCGCAAGGTGAGCAAGCCTCCTCATTTCTCTTCTAAAACCTTTGTTAGGCAGATTTCAACCCCAATGACAGGACACAGAAGAGGCCACAGTGAGAATGACTGTCCCTGGGGAGAAGAGGTCTAAGAGCAGCTCGTTCCCAAGTCCCAAACAGACCAGGGTCAGCCACTCGCCGCTGACAAAATCCAAAGGCAGAGAGAGTAGTGGTCGTGAAACAAGAAAGGGATTTATTTCAACAAGGCCCATACTGGAAAAACAGGGGACTAGTGTTCTAAAAGCTGTCTCCAAAGTGCTGAAAATACTTCCTGGTTTATATTAGGAAAATGTGGGGCAAAGGTCAGTGGGTGCATGTAGGTGGGCAGTAAAGGTGGTTGATCATTGTCTTGGGGTCCATCATGCGAGGTCTTTATTGCTGGAAATGGTTGTTTCAGTTCCCATCACAGGATATTTTGCCCTCTGGGTCTTTTGCCTGAGTTAAAAGATAAACTGGAAAGAACTTAATCAGTAGAAAGCGCAGACTGAGGTCAAAATGGAGGAAGTTGAAGTCCTCTTCCATGATTGCTTTCACCCTGGCTCCAAGAGGCTTGGAGTTGGGGCCCACCCACAGGCAGTGCCCTGCTTTTGGAGGTTGTGAGGAATAATACCTCAGCTCTACCAGAACCCAGAAGTTGTTGGGTAATGCAGGGCTGAAGAATAAGGGGGACAGGATAGTGACATCCTTTCGCCTTCCTAAACTACACACACACACACACACACACACACACACACACACACACAGGTGTTCTGTTGTTAAGGCACTGAGGGATCTCAGTGATGTGGTGGGACCCTGCTGCTGCCCCAGAGTACCAAGACCTGAGTGGGTCTGTCCATCCCCACCCTGGGGTAAGAGACAAAGTTTGCTTGGAGAGGCAGAATAGCCACAGATAAAAGAATCCCAAATGAGGACAGAAGAGGAGCCCATGTGAGAGATTCACTCTTGTTCATCATATTTTTCTAATATGGCATCTATTTAAAATGTTGGTTGAGTAGTATTTCTGACTTATTTTCTTTTGCTTCCCTGATCAATGTTTTAGGAAATTGATGAATTAGTTTCAGGACTGGCTCCATGACTTTGGCCCACAGAAAGGTCCTGCCCTTGTTTTAATGTTCTACTGTTGCCATCTTGGAATTCCTGTTTTGAACAAAAGGCCTTACATTTTGTCCTGGGATCTGCAAATGGTGCAGCCAATCCTGATTTATTTTACCAGTCACAATATTAACTAGATTAGTTTTAGAGGTATCTCTTATTTCTCTGTCTACTTCCACACTTCATCATCAAGTGTTATCTATTACATCTTTTCTTTACCCTGTAAATCCACTTTTCTTCATTTCTGTTGCCACTTCCTTATTTCAGGATAAGATAGTTTCTCACCTGGACCATTGTAGTAATGGCAGGATCTTTCTGTTTTGTCTTTATAATTCAGCCTTCACACGTCTGCAAAACTATCATCTTAAGGCCAAGATATTACCCAGATTGCCACTTACTTAGGAGTTTGTTACTACCCACAATATACTGCTTTTTGTAAAATTATTTTTCTACTCTGCATATGTTTCTAGAGTGTTTTTTGTATTTAGTGGTAATGTAGTGATTTGCTAATTTGACAATTTCTTCTATTAAAGAATTTTCATCTTTCTCTTCTTGTTTAACAGTAATTGTGTTTTCCCTCTGTATCTAAAATTAGATGATACCATTTTTTAAAAGATTTATTAACTTATTTTAGGGAGAGAGAGAGCACAAGCAGGGGGAGGGGTGGAGGAAGAGGGAGAGAGAGAATCTTCAAGCAAATTCCCCACTGAGCATGTAGCTTGACCCAGAGCTCAATCCCTGGACCCCGAGACCATGACCTGAGCCCAAATCAAGAGTCAGCCACTTAAACAGCTGAGCTACCCAGGCCCCCCATGATACCTGTTTATTAAGAGTCATTCAGTATCTTACCTCTGATTGTGTGTGTGTGTTTGTGTGACAGAGAGAGAGAGAGAGAGAAGGAGGGAGGGAGGGATTGACCAAAACTTTCTCTTTGTACCTACACTGTTTTTGTGCTTATTCTTATAGAGGTTTTCTGTTACAGAATTTAGAGCTAGTATAAAAGAGATGGTCAATGTCAGGTCTCTGATTTTGAAGTAGATTTTGTCTTCTGGTTCACTCTACTCCTGAAGCAAAGCTTAAACCAGAGGGTTAAACCAGAGAGGTAGGTGTTCAACTTCTAGTACAGACACTTACCCTGATTTTAGGAACCGTGCATTTTCATTTTGAAATATTCTGGACTCCTTCTAAAATCTGGTTTGAGCCACTGGTAAGAATGGTTCTTGTGGTTAAGATAATGGATTTTGGATACCAACCTTTCTTAATATGATTATATCTTCAGTTTCTAAACTATGGTTTTCTCATGTGAAAAGTCAAATTGTAATGCTTATGTCATAGCATTGTTCTGAGGATAAAAAGGTAATTGCCTGTCAACAATCACAAATGATTATTGTTTGTCACGTAGTATTTGTTGTTATTGCTCCTGGGGTGGGTGAAGAAGGTGTAGATGGATTTTGATGATACTATCCTTTTAGCTCTTGATACTGGCAGAGTTTAAAATGGGTTCAGCTGCTGTTACCTATTACAGATATTGCTGGAATGCTCCCCCTACACACATCATATTATTGGTGGAAATGACATTTAAAAAGATAAAATTCTTTGTGCTAGTAAAGAGTCAGTAATCTAGATGAGAGATTCATATATCTGTATATGCATGTGTATCCCTCACAAATATTATGTTTTGATAATGGTGACTATAAATGGGAGAATCTCAAAAATAATTGTACAATCATTACTGTGGTTTCTTCCCGAGTCACCATGAGCAACTTTCAAATGAGTGGCATAGGGAGTGTGCTCTGCTGACACACAGTATCTGTGTGATCAGGAAGAGACAAGTGGCCAAAATTTAAAGCACAGCTATGGAGAATGATCAGGATCAGAACAAATCACATCAGCTTTCGAAAATAATGGCCACTTCTAGGGAATTATCTTAGTGATACTTGAATGGCCTAGAGCATTGCAGAATGGGAAATAGTCTTAAAACTCCTTTTGTGATTTATTATCATTTAACTATTGTGGCCTCATCCACTTTAGGAATGAATCTGACTTTTGACAACTATATAAACCAGGCAAGATGTATGAAAGATAAAATTTATCTCACTAAAGTTGTCTAAATACACAACATAATTCTAAAAGAATCTCTTTACCCATTATCATTGGTTTAGTTCTCTATAGTCCTAACGGGTATTTAAATCATTACCATAGCCTTGTCAATGTATAATCAGTACTCTAAGGCTAACCTACCTTTCAAACGTACAATATGCTTTGGGATGTATCAGCAGTTCCAGTTTTTCTGCTTGAATGTGCATGTTCAGCAGCAGTGAACCCAAAATATGAAGGTCTAATGAATTGGCTTTAATGGTTTCCTTGCCTCCTTAAATGTTTTTGTTTTAATTGGTTATACCACACTATATCCTGAACTACACTGAAAAGTTCACAGCATTGATGCTAATGGTCCCTTTTTAATTACTGCATAATGAACAAGGTCTGACAGTGCAGTTTTAGAGGTTAGACACCACACTTAGTGATTATCTTCATATTTTTAGGAAGTAGAAATCTAAGCCTTCCATTATACTGTGGAAATTATATATGTACACATGTGCTTCAGTGTATATTCAGTTGTGTATGTGTGTGTCTGCTTTAGGTAAATGTCTGGCAAAATGTACATTTAGGATATTTTATTTTTAGCTTATCTGCATGAGTGTATGTATGCATATGTAAACATACACACATACATTGGAGAAAAAAATACTATATAATAATCAAATTCTCAATTTATTTACCAAAAGCTTTATTTCCAGTTTGACATATTCTTTCATAAATATGTCTAGTACTTACAGAACATCTCTCTCTCGCTTGCTCTTTCCCTCTTTCTCTGGTCTGGAATTTGAACAAAATATTCATATTGGTCACAATTAAAATGCTCTGATGAAAAGCATTAGGATCATGCCATGTACATAACAGATTTAAGCATCTTGTTTTCATTATAAACATATGCCTCTGCATAAAATCTTTCTAAATTGTTGTTACACTTTGATATTTAGGGGGCAATAAGAGCAAGAAGTCAAACAAATTGTGAAAGTTAGGGAGGAACAGCCACATTAGGAATCCAAGATCCTTGGTACACAAAAAGTGCCAAACATTATTAGACTTGCCACTTCTAGCATTGGTTTTCCAAGACACTATATATATTTTTTTTTTTCAAAGGTGGTGAGAAAGTTTTAACCTTGTTTTGGCTATGCACATTTTAGTTTGATTTGCCTTTCCAGAGTGAAAATATTACTATTTAATTAGAAAGAAGGTTGATGCTATATTACCTATCAAAAGAGCAATAGATGCTGTTTTAACTTTTTAGAAAAAAGACCTCTAAATATCTTTTATGCCAATTCAATTGTACATACTTTTATTGATTTTTATGAAAAATAATTTCAATTGAATTTTTGTGCATATTTGTTTTAGAGATTTTTATGGGTAATGACTTTCAATCTTCTTTTGATTCCTACACCATTATTCTTTTCTTTGTTCTATTTAATATTCTGTATTCTATTTATCATTATTCCTTAAATTAAGCTTAGGTAAAGCATGCTTTCATATCTGAAAATTCTATTTATTCCTTTTGTTAGCATTGCAACACTTTTAGGTCTTGTAAGCAAAGTACACTGCAGGGAAACATTACTATAATATTGTTTAAAATAATACACAAATTAAATGTATGTGACAACATACAGATAAGGCCAAATGAGTGGAAAGAGAATGATGTAAGAAAAATGATTTAAATGAATATATCAATGTGTTGAGTAAAATGAGCAGAAATGAGTCAGTTAGCAGCATTTCTGAGAGGAGAAAAGCTCAATACAGAAGTAGAGGAAACATTTAAATTTTAAACAGGAGGCGATTGGGAGCCAGTGAAAGGATCTAAGGGGGTAATAATGTGTTTGAGCAAAGTAAAAATGTTCTCCATGTTGGCAAATCTTAATCATTTCTTGCTGTGATAATTAATCAGACAGCCAAGCACTAGCCACTCACCTGCTTCAAAACATAAATTTTACTTTATGTACACAACAAATCACCCTTTCATGCACACATAAAAATATACAAATTCTCTATGGGATGGAGGAGATGTTCAATATCTGCCTTTGGTGGAAATAATTATTATTAACTTAAGATTAGCATACTCTAGACAGACTGTTAGGATTCTCGTTTTATCTAAACACAGCCATGTGAGGGGCTCAGGGCTGTCGATGTATTGGTGGAAGCTCTCCCACTGTTCCCAACAGCTGTTGAAGTCACAAACATTTCAATCCTATTAATTCAACATGAAAAAATCATTAGCATTGTACTGAGGTGTTGGAACCGGCTCATTCCTGCTTGGTTGATCTCTCAAGTCAAAGTAGGAAACCTCCTGCTCAGGAGTAATTTACTTTTTGTTGAATAAAGCCTATTATTCTGGTCACATTTTAAGATGGTGCTCCTTTTGCTTGTCTTATAAGCAATGATGAATTTAACTCAAGAAGGAAATTGAGTATTAGGATTTTGATGGGAAGGACTTTTCTGTCTCTTATGAGTCTCTTCAAGTAAAATACTTAGAAAAAGATCCATAAAGTATTTAAATGAAGAAGACATCATCATCATTGTCATCACTGCATCAGCAACAATAACAGTTAACATTTGTTTAATCTTCATTAAATGTGGGGCATTATTCTAATTGCTGGGCATGTGTTAACCCTTTTGATCCTTACAACATCTTTATGAGTCAGGTTCTGTCATTCTCATTCTCCAGATGAGGAAACTGAGATGCAGAGAGAAAAAGTAAATCATTCACAGTTCTAAAGCTGGTAAGTCATGGAGCCTGAATTTGAGTCCAGACAGTCTGACCCTGGACTATAGGCTCATTGTATACAGTTGAATGTAGAAATAAAATAAAACAGAGAAAGTGAAAGGAAACGAGAAACTTTTCTAAGGTATTTAGAGGCAGTCTTTTTATTTCTATACGTGAGGGAGTAGCTAGAAGTAATATATTCCAGAACTAATATAATAAATGCCAGAACGAATATAAATTTGAAATATAAGATTTATGAAAATCAGTATGTCAGTTGTCCAACTGAGACTAGAAGCCATATTTCCTTTCCATCTAAAACTCTGTCTAGGGGGCACCTGGGTGGCTCAGTCGTTAAGTGTCTGTTCGGCTCAGGTCATGATCCCAGGGTCCTGGGATCGAGCCCTTCATCCGGCTCCCTGTTCAGGGGGGAGGGGTGCGGGGGTGTGGTGGGTGTGGGGGGAGCCTGCTTCTCACTCTCCTACCCCGCCTGCTTGTGTTCCCTCTCTCGCTGTGTCTCACTCTGTCAAATAAATAACATCTTTAAAAAAAATAAAAATAAATAAATAAACTCTGTCTATATCTTGCTTGGAAGAATAACACTGAATACAGCATGATTCTTTATTTCTGGATTTCTTTCTTGTGTTTGTTTTGGTTATATTATGGGGTCTGGAGGGGACAATCTAATAAGGATTTGTTTCATCACATAACGTTTGTTTACTATACAAAGTAAAATAATGGCACACTCGACTTTATGTGTAATTAACCAGGTTTGGGAAGTGTATTTTCTTTTTTAAGATTTTACTTATTTTTGAGAGAGAGAGAGCACGTGTACCAGCACATGAGTGGGGGGAGGGGCAGAGGGAGAAGCAGACTCCTCATGGCCCCATGCAGGACTCAGTCCCAGGACCCCAGGATCATGACCCGAGCCAAAGACAGATGCTTAACTGACTGAGCCACCCAGGCACCCAGGAAGTGTATTTTCTTGTATGAACATGTATTGAATGTGATGGATATTGAAAGACTAACACAATTATAATGCTTACTTAGGACAGTGGTTTTGTGCCTTTCATTTAGTTTTGGGCTTCTCTAAAAACAGCAATTCACTGATATTCCTTATTAACCTTTACTTCAAAGTCATGCTTTAGATTCCATCTTCATAGCTTTGGGCATTTGATCCAAGTAGGTAAGTTGCTTAGCTTTTTTCATAAAGAAAATAATAATTTTTGCCTTGTCATACCCATTTAGTCTTCAGAGAGTCATAAAGTATCTCTCTTTCAGGAAATATAAGTGGATAAGTGTTAAAATGATGATAATATGTCCTAAGAATTGATAACTATTTAAAAAGTGGTTTACAGTTTAGGAATTTCAGGCACAAGCATCAGAATTCCATTATCTAGAGTAGTTGGGCTCTCTGCTTCTGGTCAAAGTACTAAGAGAGGATTACAAAGGAACAGGGGTAAAGCGTTCATCTTGTTCAACACCTTTGGGCTGGCTATTTGTGAACTTAGTACCTTATATTTCCTCCCTCTTTTGCATCTTTGTAGTGTTTGTTGTTGTTGTTTTTTGTGGCCATGTCTATTTTGCCAAGTAGACTTGAAGCTACTTTAAAAGCAGGCACTACATCTTACACGAGTTTAAGATGTATCTTGTGATTTCACTTGGTTTTTGTTTGTTGCCTTACAGAAGATTTAAAAAAAAAATTCAGTAAAAGTAAAATAAAATAACCTGTTTGGTTAATGCAATGAAATTATATTTATTAGATTAGTTAATAGCAAGAGATGTCTTGTTGTGACTTTTGCAAATTTCTGGGTGCTCTTTCAAGTTACTTCAGCATTCTCATGAAGGCTTCATATGCCTAGTGCAAGTCTCAAGTAGTTAGTATACTTTCATTAAATGGAACCTTAATGGTTCTCACATATCTCATTCCTACATGAAACTAGTGAACTCCATGGCAATAGCCTATTAATCGCTATAAAATAAGTGTGTTTAAGGTGGTGTCCATAGACATGAATTTTGGGCAATCTGTGAAATTCTGGCAGTATTGCAAAAGTGTCTGTATGTGTGGGCATGTGCGTCTCAGTTTGGGGTAAGAAGACCTATAGCTTTTGATCAGATTCTGAAAGAGATATCTGACAAATAAAGCTTCAAGAACCACTGATTTAAGGGTAAGGACTAGACAACTAGGTGTAGGCTAAATTTATCCACCTTGAATCACTATGCTAATGACATAACAGGAAACTAGACCAAACCAAAATGTGAGCAGTTATGTGTTTTTATATGGCAAAATGAAATAAGGAGAAAATGAGCAAGAATATTTTTTAAATTTGTTAGTGCAACCTGTATAAAATGCTACTATCTGATAAATGAATATTTTATTAAAATTATCCATTAATTTAGCATCTTTTTCATGCTTATTAGTTTATGGAATGCACTCTCCTGGGTCTTGTGTAAAATACCAAAAATATATGCTCCTGTGCCTTTTTCCTCTCAGGAAATTACATTTTATATTGCTTTATAAGTAAAGCTAATGATCTTGAAAGGTTACCAGATAAAAAATATACTAGTTAAGGGTCAATTCAGGGGAAAGATCTCTGGGGGACTGAATCATTAGTTACATCTTTAGGGAGAGAGCTAGTTTCTGCATGACAGATTAGACTCAGATAGATGTAAAGGACGTGTACGTCTCAGAAATGGGAACTCCATCATGAGTACACATAAAAACAAAACTCTCAGAAGTATCTTCAAGGTAAATAGAGTAGAGCCACCTACTTGTATTATGTGATTCATGCTTGGGTGCATTCAAAATTATTGTAGTATTGACCAGTTTTCAATGTCAGAGTGAGCATTTGTACTTCCAATTAAATGTTACCCTGAAAACTCTTTTATAATAGAAGGTTGTATTAGTTTACTAGGGCTGCCATAACAAAATTCCACCAAAACAAAATGCTAAACAAGATTAGATGGCTTAAATAAAAGAAACTTATTTTCTCACTGTTCTGGAGGTTAGGAGAGCAAGATCAAGGTGTCCCCTTGTTCGGTGTCTTCTGAAACTTCTCTCCTTTGTTTGCAGATCATTGCCTATTTATGGTGTCTTTAAATGGTCTCTTCTTTGTGGGTGCACATCCCTCTCTCTCTCTCTGTGTCCAAATTTCCTTTTCTTATAAGGACTTCAGTTAAACTGGGTTAGAGCCTACCCTGTCAGCATCATTTTAACATAATTATCTCTTAAAGACCCTGCTTTCAAATACAGTGACATTCTGATATACTGTGTATTAGGGCCGATTTTGGGGAGAATATAATTCATTCCATAACAAATCCCAAAGTTCTGGCTGTAAAAAATAAATATTATAAATATATTATACTATAATAGTTTAATTAATAAGAGTGAATCAAAATTTTAATATCCTCTACTAAATTTTATTGAATAATTATAATGTTTCAACATATATAAGGAACATTTTCGAATATGTTGTTTCATTAAATTCTTATTATTACTGCATGAGAAGATGAGTAAAATCATACAGTGACAAACCTCAGATTAAAATTCATGAAATTCTGACTCTGAATTTATTGCTTTTTCTATGAGTTTCTGTCATGCCTATATAGTTCCTATATGTGCCTGGACTAGAAGATTTGTGATTCTCTTTGATTTAGTTTGCATAAGTTCTAGAGGTTTCTATGCATATACAGTTCCATATATATCTAAATGTTTGTAAATATGTGTGGGACCTATAGATAGCCTTGTGTTTGTGCACAAAGTATACCCAATTTTTAGTTTATGAGCCATTTTATGATATCTCATAAATCTCTCCCTATTTTAACAGTCGGAAGCTTCTCCAGCCTTCATAGAATGAGCTTTAGTTACATAAGATTTTGCAAGTGTTTGATAGTTAAACTTTACATTATATTTGGGAGCATCTTGGCAGCATGTTGTGTCAAATGAAAGTAGTAAAATCAGTCTGAGATTTCACAGCTGCCCTAATTAGCTGATAACTCTTGAAACTTGGAGAAGTCAGTAGCACAATCTGTTGTAGATATAATTTTGCAATGAACAACTATATATTTTGGGTTCACCAAAAGTGTCCAGCACTATATTTATGTGTCTAAACCAGCTATTCCTTGTACATTTGCTAATCATGTTAATCAAAATTGCATATGCTTTTAGCTTTAAGATATTTCAGACTTAATCAACTCAGCCTTAAAATAGGTTTGGGAGCTGTGTTAACAAGGAGAGGCTGCATTTGATAGTCATTCTGAGTGTGGGATTTGAAATGGAGCTGGTTTTGAATTCTGACTTTGCCACACATTAGGTGTTGAATCTCAGACAAGTTATTTATTTCTCTTCCTCTCTGGAAACAGATGTAACAATATCTATTTCACAGACTGATAACATAAACCCGGCATTTAATACATGTACAGAACCTACCATATAGTTAGCACTCAATACATAAAGCTGCTATTTATTTTACCAGATACGTAGTTTAATTATTTTTCAAAAATTTGCAACTAAGCAGAGGTAGAATTTAATTAATATTGATGTCTAGTATAGACTAGTAGTATGCTAGAAGGTTGCAAAAGTAGACTGCAAAGGCTGAAGGCACAGTCCCCAAGATCACCTTCACTTCTGACAACACTTGCAAATTTAGGGGTTCATAAAACCACTCTCAGATATAATTTACTGGAGAACTTATAGAACTCAATGAAAGCTATTATACTCATGGTTACAGTTTGCTATAAGAAAAGGGTGAATATTACATCAGAGAAAGAGAGAGACTCATAGGGCCAAGTCTGGGAAGGTTCCAAATGCAAAGCTTCCAGTGTCCTCAGAATGTGTTATCTTCTTGTCATTAATGTATGACGGTATTCAGGGAGTACTGCCCACCTGGGAAGCTCACCTGAAAGCTCTGATGTCCAGAGTATTTATTGAGGGGTCATAACATAGGCCTGGCCTGATTGACTGATTGATTGGCCGCATGGTTGAACTTAGTCACCCTAAATCACATGGTTGGTCTGTTGGTCTTTTCTAGCGTGGCCAACCCACTCTGTGAGATAGTTGGGGTGTGGCTAGCATCACTATAATATTTGCTGTGGCCAGTCTCTTCCCTGAATAAAGTCACTCGTGTCAGGTATGACATGGATTACCTTCCAGAAGCTGAGAGAAAAGCCCAGGCCTCTCATTGGGCAAGGTTAAATTGTGAACTACACAGTTACATTGTCCGATTATACAGATAAGTTGATTTGTTGTATGTTTGCTGAATTGTTATTTTATAAGAACCCAGTAAGGTGATTAGTGAAATAATATAGAATATGAACATAAATACACAGTGTAGCAATTGTTATGAACATTTTCAAAGGATAATCTCCAACAGTCAATATTATAATGATGTTTTTAATGTTATAACATACCTACAAGATGGACTGACAGCTGTATGGCCTACAGAGTGTTAATGCTGTAATAAAAAGTCCACTTTGATACCTTTTTCTGTATGTAAAAATGTCATTAATATTAATATGTATCTAGAATATTAGAACACAATATACCTATAAATATTTTCCACAGAAATTTGTTGAGATCTGAATAGAGAATTGAACTATGTGCCTTGATTGTTAATTTGTAGTACCTGAGCACATATTCAATAACTTATACCTACTATTTAGGGAATGAATTCTTGGCACCAGTTTTGTAGTTTGTATGTTTTCAGTTACAAGATTAATGAATATATCCATCAAAATTGATTAGTGTGGAGGAAGGTGATCTAAACAATTAAATAAAGGTGATTGAGTAGCACTTTCTAAATTTAAAAATGTGAAAGGAATAATTTGTGGTACACCCGATAGAACTGTAAGGAGGAGTTCTAAGTTTCTATCCTGTTGATGTCATGGTTAAAGGGACATTGTGAGAGATGGAAATATCCTCAATAGGATAATTATGTAAATGAAAACACTCCCTGATGACTAAGTTTATAAAATTATATGCAGAGGATTTTCAAGGTTAGATTCAAAGCTATAGAGCCAGGTCTCAAATCTCTTGAGATCATGGTCTACATCATGACCTATAAGGCTTTATTTGTGTTATTGATGATGTAACCAACTCCTGTTTCTGTTAGAATATTTAATTTAGTAAAGTAAATGAATATATGCTTCCATTTTAGTATCAGAGATAGTAAATATTACACATGTCCATGTTGATGTGAAGTGAGCTGAAGTGAGGCGATGTGAGCTACAAGAACTAAGTAGGTAAAATATCAACAATTAATACTTACCACAAAGTTTCTCTCATAAATTACATTTCTTGGAAGATTTTGAAATTTTGGGTTAATCTTAATTAAAATTAATTAAGATTAATCTTAACCTTAGGCTAATTTTCATATATTTATCCTTATACAAATAAAAATGCCAGTTTTCAAGTGAACCTGTCTAAATTCAAGAACTCAATTAGTCTTATATTAACACAATTTGGAAATATAAGCAATTTAGCAGAAATAAAATATCATTCCTACTTAGGTCTAAACAGAAACAAAATAATGAAGGTATCTGGAAGGTATTTTGGATTTAGAAATTCGGCTTTAATGACTTTGGAAAATAATTTTTTTAAAGTTTTTATTTGCTTAAGTAATCTCTACACCAACATGAGGCTCGAACTCATGACCCCAAGATCAAGAGTCACATGCTCCTCTGACTGAGCCAGCCAGGTGCCCTGAAAAACAGTTTTTTAAAGGTTAAATTAGTTTTCCCTTTGGGGTGGTGAAATTTTGTCTCTTACCTCTAATAGAAGCTAATCATTGAATAATTTTAAATTATTTTCCAAAGTTGGCCTATATGAATACATCTAGATATTATTTAAGCCAGATCAAGGTAAACAGTAAATTTTATATTACATCACAGATGATGGTAGCAGGTTGACTTCTTAAAATATTATTGCCTAAAGAAGTTAAAGATTGCATTTTATTTTCAAATCAAAAGAGTGTCTTAAATGTAAGAAATAAAATGAAAAAAAAAATTTTTCCAAATATTTTTTGACTTTTCAAGGGAAATGTACTAGTGCTTATAGCCTTCCATATATGGTGACATTCTTATTGTTCACAAAAGATAATAAAGCAACATCAAATGTTTTAAGAAATATGCAGTCTATTTTTAATGATGTAAAATATGCACTTTTCTTGAATATTGATATAAAACATTTTAAATTGTGTTTTTCAAAAATGGTGTGGAAGAGAAATCTATTGATAAGTAGGGCATATAATTTAATATGATAATACTAGTTTGGATTTGGGCTATGGCATTTATAATATATCTCCTTTGACTTACTTTGGGTTTTACTGCTTGTGAATTATTGAAACTTGATTCCTTTATGAGATATGCTTATCTCAATTCAGTTCAAAGTCAATTTCCTTTTCCTTTCCATGCAAGAACTCATATTGAATGTTCAGTGGGACTTTAATCCATCATGTTGTGTCTTGGAAAACACATTTATAAACTTAATATTGTACAGATAATTTACATTTCTATTGCATAAGAAACACAAAGTTTTATTTTATTAGGCTAATGAAATAATACAGAGTATTATCTGAGCATACAATTCAAGAATTTCATAATCATAAGTAAAATAAAGTGGATTCAAAATCCAAACGCTAAAAATAACCCTATAAAGCTATCTTCTCTGTTTTTACTAGAACCATATTCAGACACAAATTGGATACAAACTGTCTGACTTCACCAGCAATCCCATATATAACTATGATGCTTGTACAGAAGAAATTCCATAAACTTCCCTAGCAGGTTATTTCAGTATCTAATAGCTTTTCTTTGGAAATAAATTAAAACCTCTAATGAAGTTTTATTCCTTTGATTACTACCATTTCCTCCTGCTTAGATTTGAGAAATAACTGGCTATTTTCTCTCTCTCTTTTTAAAAGATTTTATTTACTTATTTTTGAGAGAGAGAAAGAGAGAGAAAGCATGAGCTGGGTGGGGAGAGGCAGAGGGAAAAGCAGACTCCCTGCTGAGTAGGGAGCCCAATGCTGGACTCCATCTGGGATCATGACCTGAGCCCAAGGCAGATGCTTTTATCATCTAATATACCTTTTATCATCTAACCACCCAGGCACTGCTGGCTATTGTCTTGGAAAGCTCCTTTTCTAAGCCTAAGGTTTTTATTGAATCGCATTTGACTACCATCTTTGGAGTTATATTTATTCATTGTGTGTGTGTGTGTGTGTGTGTGCATACACATACACATTTGTATATATATATATATATATATGAATATATAAAATGTCAGTAGAATTAAATGTTAAAGGTTTGAATTTATAGGATATACTGAATTTGTAGAGTATACTATAGAAAATGCATAATGTAGCAACAGGTTCACTGTAATTGGTGAAATGTGTTTAAAAATGAAGAAACACAAAGCAATGGATTGACCACCATTCAGAAAACTTTCCCCTAAACATATGTATTCTATAGTCTTTGAGGTTATAGGGACTAAAATGAATAAGATGCTGTGTTTTGAGTTCTTAAATAATCCATAGTCTACTTGGCAAATTAGACAAGTGGAAAGTCTGGCTTACTTTTTAGCACATTGTGGTCAGTTCTAAAAATCTTAGTTAGCACAATCAGTGCGTAAAAAGTCAGGAACTCTCAAGAAGTCTTCATGGCGGAGTTCAACATTGAAGAAAGAATAGGAGGTAGCCAGGCAAAATTGGCCTAGTGGATGGTTGAAAGCAGTTTTCTCAAGCAGAAGGAGTGACAATAGCAATGTAAGTTGGTAACTAGAATAAATAACAATTTGTTCAGTGGCAGGATGAAAAGTGTTCAGACTTTAGAAGTAACGGCGGCCAAGAATAAAGACTGAAACTATCATCAGAAGCATGGCATAATATTCGAAAAACTTTGGACTTTCTAATGAAGCTAAGGGGAAGGTTTGAAGATTGTTAAACAGGGGAGTACCACAAAGTGATTTTCGTTTTATGGAAATGTTTCTGGAAGCAGAAGAATGGTGAATTTTTTAAAATGCATGCTCAATGGCATGCACACACACATGAATAAAAGCAAGGAGTGCACTTGATTGTCTATTGTACTAACACTGGAGTGAAATGATAAGAGCCTGATCCAAGGGGAATTCGTGATGAATTTTGAGGCATAGAGAAATGGAGGACTAAAGATATCCAGCAGGGATCCCATTTGGGAATCACGTTACTGGGAAGGATGTGATACTATCTTATTTCACTCATCAAAAGAACACAAGAAGAACAACAGTTTTGGGAATAAGATGTTGAGTCTACTTTTAGATATGTTGGTTATTAGAGATTTCTAGGATGTTCAAGTAAATATTACATAGACACTTAATGCTATGAAAAGTTAAGTTTATAGGTTGAAAGCTCAGAAGAAATGTCTAGACTGATGATACAACACAAATCATCAACAAATAAGTGGTAATTGATGATGATGTCATCTGTAAACAAAGATAGTTTTATTTGTTCCTTTCTAATGTGTATACCTTTATTATCTTGTCTTGTCTTGTTGGATTAGTAAGGACTTCCAGTATGACATTGCAAAGGAGTGGTGAGAGGGGACATTCTTATCTTGTACTTGATCATAGTGAGAAAGGTTTTTAGTTTGATGTTTTTAGTATGATGTTAGCTGTAGGTGTTTTGTAGATAGTCTTTGC
>PISX010032221.1:0-16442 GCA_004024625.1 Mellivora capensis
CGGGATCATGACCTGAGCCGAAGGCAGTCGTCCAACCAACTGAGCCACCCAGGCGTCCCTGCTATGACCCTTCTCAATCCCCTCCTCACAACACCACTAGATTGGTTGGTCTAGAATTTTAGTTCTTGATTGATATGGGTGTTTTCCTTTAAAAAAAATAGGGGTTTATTATGAAAAAATTCAGCATTATCAAAGACAGAATTAAATTAATAGGGATATAAAGAAAAACACTCTCAAAGTACAGAGATGCTTCAGGTTTAACCACATCGTCTGTAATAGAGCTCAGCCTGCAAAACGTGTTCACCAACAATTGTCATTTAGCATGTTGATGTAGTGTACCAATTTAAGGTATGGACTCTAATAGTATTACATTTCCTGATCACTTTAATCCAATACTTATTTATCTTTTCCATTTCCTCCTGCATTTGATGACTAGTTGATGGGATTAATAATTTGTACTAGAATGAAGAGATGAAGGTAGCTAAATCAGGTGAATGAGGTGAAAATACCCAATTCCAGCATGAAGACTATACAGATGGAACAAGTGACTAAATAACTAATTTTGAAAACAGAAACAACTGAATAGCTAATATTTTGGATTTAGTTGGAACTGCACTACTGATTTCTGTGCTAGATTCACCATAGCAAAACAAACATAGATATGGATACTCAGACTCTTGCATTTGTAGACAACCTTCATCCTCCATTCTGAAAGGACTGCTGTTATATAATCACACACATTAAAAAGTTATAAGCTAAGAAGCATTGGTTGTAGGAAATAGTTGTTCTTACTTTACAGCAATATTGGGAAAAGATTCGTTTCCCACTAAGAACAGGGGTGGTGGTGAGAAGGACTCTTCATTTTGAGTACAGTAGCAATCTGGGCTGCTTCTCATGATGTCCAATCTGGGAAGAACATGTGTCAAATAATGCTGAAATGATCATCCTTTAAAAGGTTCAATCTCATATACTCCAGTAAACTTGAAACTCTATGACGAGCCAGAGAAGGGTTTTTAGTAATTACTCTATCACTTTCCTAGTCCAGACTTTCATTATGATCAAGTAACCTTGATCTAGTCAATCTCTTTTTGCCAGAAGATCCAAGGGAAAATACGGAAAATAAAGGTGAGAAAGAAAGGTAAACATTATTTTTTTTCATAATTAATCCCACTCTTTTTTGAAAAGGAAACCCATACATTCTGAAGTTGAAATACCTCCCAGCTTTTTACCCAAAGCCACATGGAGGCAATACTTTCAATAACACCAAAAATTGTATTCTTTTGTGGAGCAAGTGGAAATATATCACTAGTCCAGTATCACATCTCTCTTGTAAGAGATTTCAAGTATAAACCCACCTCATTCCACACATCTTCCAGTATTATCACAAGGCAAGTACATGAGATTTGAGTCTGTTCTTCCAGTTTCCTAAGGACAGTACTAATTTCCATTCTTTCCCAAAACTATGCAGGAAAAAAAAAATATCTAAGTTAAACAAATGATTTTTCCCCCAATCTAAACCTCACACTTATTAAGAAAATGTCAGTTGATCTGTCCCAATTGAAAGCAACCATATTTTCTGTCATTGCCCTCTCAGTATTTAAGTTGTCATATCATTACCTCCACATTCTAGGATTCCATATATCACAATGAATCCATTGCCTGCCTGACTTGCTCTTTACCAGCATACAAGTCTCGAAGTTGGTGTCAGCAATGGTAACCATGTGTCATGGTGGTATGGTGGTTTCCATTTGTATCAGTGGATTTGACAATCTTTTAAAAATTGGGATTCCTTTTTAAAAGTAGAAGGCCATAATTTCTCTCTTTAGTCAGTATTTTACATTCAACCCTTTCTTTTTTTTTTAAGGGTCCAACACAAGACTTGAACTCACAACAGTGAGATTGACACCTGAGCTGAGATCAAGAGTCAAATGCCCAGCCAACTGAGCCACGCAGGCACACTTATGTTCAATCCTTTCTGTTAAACACACACACACACACACACACACACTTTAGAGAAATATGTGTATACATACAAGTAGGTACATAATTATATGTGTCTGTACATGTCTACAGCCAGAAAAACACTCTACTCATTTTATTCAATTCTGCTTGTATTATGTGTATGTAACTTCTCCTATCACATCTCAGGCAAGAGCTCATTAAATCTCTTCTTAAGTATCCCTCAAAGTGTACAGTTGATTAACATTTAAAATTCTGATAGCTGTAATAGTATAGTGTTAATTCCCATAATAAATTTAACTCTTTCTATATGTAATATTTACCCACTGGTTCTAGTTTTCCTCTTTAGAACTATTATGAACTACATGCAGTTTTTCATGGTGACTTTATTATGTGCATTTTGTTTCCAAGACAAACCAAGAAGACAAAATACTTCAACAAAAACTGACCAGCCCCCAATCATAGGTTTCCTGTATTATAATTATCTGAGTAATAATTATATGGGAATAAATTTTTGAAAAGCTTATGATAGTACCAATGGAACAATTTCTAGTACCAAAACAGACAACAGAAAGCCCCTTAATAAAAGTAGGATAGGGTGCCTGGGTGGCTCAGTGGGTTAAGCCACTGCCTTCAGCTCAGGTCATGATCTCAGGGTCCTGGGATCAAGTCCCGCATCGGGCTCTCTGCTCAGCAGGGAGCCTGCTTCCCTTTCTCTCTCTCTGCCTGCCTCTCTGTCTACTGTGATCTCTCTCTGTCAAATAAATAAATAAAATATTTTTTAAAAAAGTAGGATAAACATTCAGGCAGCTTCCTGAAAAATGTATGAAAAAATAAAATCTTTTTAGGATAACTTTTAAAAAATCTTTTTTAACAGGGTAAATCCTTACAAAGAAAAACTGGAAAATAAGTCACTAACAGTAGAAAGCAAATGTACAGACAGATGTGACTTTTCAGTTTTGCTTCAAAAGAGCATTTAAGAGTTATATAACTCCTTAGATAATAAGAATTCTAAGGAAAAGCTGGATTGAAAGCTGTGACAGATGTTATTACAAAATAAACACCTAAATTATTCTTTTCCCCACAAGAATGAGTAGTATGAAGAAGAGGAGTCATGTTTCTTTATATTAGTTGGAGATACATATTTAGTGAGATTTAAAAAAAAACAGATTTAAGTATAACATTTAAAAGAGGAATGCTAGATCAATAGTAGCAGCAGGGATTAGGGAGGTAAATTATAACCTAGAGTCTATGAATTTTTCCCCCTGGGGCTTTTTTGGGGCTCAATTCTTGGCTATTCAAATAGACCCTAATTATGCTTTCAACTTCAAATTTCAATATACTAAAAAATAAAAGATGACTGGTGATGTTTTTTGAAAAGAACAAAACTTAAAGCCTCAGAATGAAAATATATTTGGTCTGGCAACACATAGTTGATAGCAAAAAAGTCCATGGTATTATATAAATAATCCTCTAACATCTCAGCTTTGTTCTGTGGTCAGATTGCTATATTTTTTTCCTTTCTTTCAATTCTGATCTGTGGCCTCTACCATCATTCTGAGACAGAGAAGCTAGTTTTGTTCCGTATAATAACATAAGCTACTCAATCAAGAGTCGCAGACACATATCCAACAATGCCAAGAACAATTCTGTATATTAGTATTCAGATCACTTAAGTCACTTAAAATATTATTTGAACATCCATATGCCAGGAAATTTTATTGTTGCTCAAGATATAAAAATCAATAAATATGACCACTCCCAACAATAGACAAATATATATTCACATAATTATCAAGGCAACTAAAATTCATCAGGCAATTTTGTAATAATTCTGCTTCATTTCAGTTCTGCAAAACTATCCAGGGTGTGTGTGTGTGTGTGTAGGCATTTGATCCTCAGACATATGATCCCCATCACCACCATTTATGACATGGGACATGTTGCTATTTCTCCCTGAAACTCATTTCCTTCTCTTAAAACAGAGTACTCATGACTTCTTATGAATTGTTGAAGGAGCATATGAGAAAATGTATGTACCCATGCCTAGACCATAAGAAACATTCAATAAACATCTGTTATTATATCTTGACTATTATTAGTTATTTGAATGCATAAAATTTTCTGGAATCATGTAATTTTAGAGTTCATGTATTTCAACAGTTTCTTCATAGTGTTCAGGTAAAATGGGTACTCTAGGCAATGAAGCATTAAAGATTCCAAAAATATAACCCAGGATTCTTCATCCCAAGGTCTTTTCATTTAAATTTTCATTTAGTTCCTTAACCTAAGCCTATCTCCTCACTTCTTCCTTCTCTAGGGTGCATATATATTTTTAGGTAGGTTGTCTACAATTTAGACAGCATAGATTGCCCAAGTTTTTTATAACTATTTCTAGCAGAAGCAGGACAAGAATTCAGATCCTGACTCCTCATTAATTGCTCTTTGGTAGATAGTACAGGCTCTAAGTAACTATATACATATATAAAAGATTATTTTGCCCAGTCAAAACCACCATACCAATGACACTATGCTGCAGTGTGAAAAGAATTTATATTGATTTCTTAAAAAACATTTAGGCTTTTGTTTTCCAATTATTGTGACAAAGAAAAGACATTAAACATCATTATTATTGAATTGACTTAATGCATAAGAGTCAGGAAGAAAATTTATCTTATCCAGGGTGAATATTTCACTATCATCACCAACATAGGTAGAATTCACACACCTTTCCTTAGGTGTGACCATTCTTAGATAACATTTTAACAGTACCATATATTCTTGTAAGATATATAAGAAAAAAAGTACTATGCCAACATGGAAAAAGATTGACCTGTGAATGTTAGGTCAAAAAAGATCATGATGCTCAAACAGCGTGGAAGCCAACAATGGTGGCGCCTCCCCGAAATCCTCAGTCACCTTCAACACGTACATGAAATGGATTTTTTTCTCTTAAACAAACCTCATATTTCCTCTTCCTGTTCTCTCATCACCAGAGCTTTATTACAGGTGCTCATCATGTCATGGTTAGAGTATTACCAGGTGTCAACTTACTTCAGTCTCTCCTTACTGTATAGGCTGTCCATCATTTTGTAACTGTTGACATCCCATTTCTATTTTAATTTTAAGATATTGTTTATTTATTTGAGAGCAAGAATGAGAGAGCACAAGCAGGGGGAGAGGCAGGAGAGGGAGAAGCAGACTCCCCACTGAGCAGGGAGCTCAATGCAATGTGGGGCTCAATCCCAGGATCCCAAGATCAGGACCTGAGCTAAAGGCAGATGCTTAACTGTCTGAGCCACCCACGTGCCCCAATATCACATTTTTAAGCCCCTAATTCAAATAATTCTTCTCAGGGGCCCACTCCTTTATTTTTTAGCCATTCAAACTTTCTTATAATTTCTCAAACAAATCATATATTTCTTTGCTTTGTGTTTTGCCTCTTCTGAAATAATTTTACTTTTCTTCAGATCATGAAAATTTCATTGCCTATGACTATCCCCCAAAAGAAAAACATCATCCCCTCTCCCTATTCCTTAAACACCAGTCACATTTTTAACTGTCTTCTCTAGCAGACTGATGTCACCAAAGACTGCCGGTCAACTTTGTTAACCTCCTCCACAGTCCAAACCCTGGCACAGTACCCAACATGTAGTATGCACTAAAGGAATGCTGGTTGAATGAATAACTGAATTGAGTAACATGCTGCATTTTGTGTACTACAGAATAAAATTTTGTTACGATGTGGACTAAGTACTTGAGTATTAATTTTTTTTTTCTACATGAGTTGGTGTGTTTTTCCTCCCTCTTCAAAATGTGACAGAGTTATGAGATTATGCACATAACGACTCAGAAATCATAGAAAATAAGAAGGAATCGGGACAATTACTCCTACCATGGGTAAAACTGAAGCATAGATGGTTATCTAGTTTCTTTGATCTAATGACCATTTGAAAGGAAATCGACATGTAGTTTTTAAATCAATTGAATGCTCAGAGGAGAAATTAGTCTCTTAAAAACTAAAAAGCATTACCTATCGAAACCAAGCGACAAAGACAATGAATTAGAAGTATAAAACTTCAGTGAAGCATGAATCTCACCTCCAAGTGCCATTTAATAAGTGCTGCCTAGGATTTACCTATCAATTATCTTTGCTTTAGTCTCCATCTGTTCATTCTTTTTTTCAATAAACATGTATTAAAACATAAAGCGGTAAGTTGCTAAAAGCTTAGGTTCAAGCTCTAATGACAGTCTAAGGCTTCTAACCCACTTCCTCCCTCTCACAATGAGAAGCAAGGGGTCATAATTCTAAAATATGAAGTATTCCTTAGAAAGAGTAGATCAGGAGTGAAGAAAGGGAGCTAGTTACTTGAGATTTTAGAGTAAGAATGTGAATAATGAGAAGGAAAAGTCCAGGAGTTAAGATGGGAGAATGGTAGAAATAACTAGCCCATTTCATAAATACTTGCAAAATGTATGAATTAATTAATTAACTCTGAAATTGAAGCTTCTACAAATATCACTTAGGGGAAAAGACATCCAAAGTCATGAGAGTGGTACCAAGGAAAGTAGGGCATTTTTCACTGTCATAGGCAATAACTGACTTTCCAACTACTCAAACTGCCTAAGCAATAGAGTAGAGAAAAATGTTAGAGAGGACTCCAACAAGACTCAAACCAACTCACTAAAGACCCTATCTTCCTCAAAGAATAAGTACTTTATGTAAGTACCACCATGATAGGGAAAACAGGTATATAACCAAACCAAATGAACCAAAAGTTCATCCCAACTTTTTCATTCATTCAACATTTTAAATAATCTATGATGTGATAATCTCTAGATTCACCAGAGAAGATACAAATATTCATATCAGACATACTTTTTGCCCTCACAAAGCTTATAGTAAAGTAATGGAAAAATATAAATTGATCAGTTAACAAAAACAAATATAAAATTACATTCTGTTGTTATTTATTGAATACATAATCATACTTAGTGAAGGTCCAACAGTAGTTTGCTAGATCAAAGCAGAGAAGGTGGGCTGAGTTAAATAAGGAAAACTTTTCATTTATTTAATAAAATTAGTTAAATTTTTGCTATATGTCAGACACAGCAAAGGAAGGAGAAAAAAGTGTGTACAAGGCATAGGTCCCCATTGATGGGGATGGATGTTTTTATTCAGACATAAAAACAAAGGAAATCTTGTCAAGGTGCATGGATGGACCTTGAGAGTATTATGTTAAGTGAAATAAGTCAGATAAAGACAAATACTAATATCACTTATATAAAGAATATAAAATAAAAGATAAAAAAACAAAAACAAAACTCATAGATAGAACAGATCAGTGGTTGCATGGGGATAGGCAAAAATGGGTGGAAGATGGTCAAAAGATACAAACTTCCGGTTATAAAATAAACATCATGGGGATGTATGTACAGCATGGTGACTGCAATTCATACTTTATTGTATATTCAAAAGTTGCTAAGAAAGTAGATATGAAAAGTTCTCATCATAAGAAAAAAAGCTATAACTAACTATGTGTGGTGATGGATGTTAACTAGATTTCTTGTAGTGAACATTTTGCAAAATATACAAATATGTAACCATTATGTTGTACACCTGAAATTAATATGTTATATGTCAATGATGTCTCAATTTTAAAAATTATAATCAGAAAAAAGAAGACATAGTCCCCAGTCCTTCAAAAAGCATATGACTTGATAGGGAAAACAGGTATATAACCAAATAGATATCAACATACATACAATATGATGTAATAGCAAATATATATAATAGAGATAAGCCTTTGCACATATTTCCATTACATGCACATATAAAAAAGCAATCAGGACACAGAGAAGGAAATGATTATTTCTTTAAGATACTATTATTTTGAAATGTTTAAATTAATTGTGAAAAAGACCTGATACTAGCTCAGACCCTACCAAAACTGAGCGGCATGCTTCTCTTATTCTCACCTTTGTCTCTCATTGCAACCTCGGTAAGTCCTTCCCTCTATTCCAGTTTTGATATAAGCATATGATTCCACCTCAAACCAGATAATTCCCCACTTGAGACCAAACTCTAATTCTTAGCCCTGACCAAAAAAAAAAAAAAAATTTAATTCAGTTTAACCTCCACGAATTTGGCTATCTCTTTATGTAAGTACCACCAGCAGCCAGCACTACTAGTCCTATATACTAAACCAAGGTTCCAAAACTTGTCGTCTCCTACTATAATTAGCTTATTAGAAATGCATGTTGAGTTGATCCATTAAATAAATACTTGTGAAGCACCTATTATGAACTGAGCTTGAGAAGTGGTACAAAGGTGAACAAAATAAAACTCCTAACCTTAATAATTTTATATCCAAGGAAACAGACATTCAAAAAGGATTAATTTGTAGTCCATTAAAAGCATAACACATTTATTAAATACAGGGACAGAAAGGAATACCTAAATCAAGTTATAAGAGATGAAGAGACAGTCAGACCTTAATCAGTGAGGAGACCACAAATCCCAGTTTGCCCTAAGAAGTGCTGGGCTACACTTGTTATGTTGATACACCTTTTTTTCCCCACTAAGTTTTTATTTCAATTCCAGCTAGTTAACATACATTGCAATATTAGTTTCAGGTGCAGAATTTAGTGATTCATCACTTGCATACAACACCCAGTGCTCATCACTAGAAGTTCCTTCCTTAATACTCGTCACCTATTTAATCCATCCCCTTGTCCACCTCCCCTCTAGTAACTATCAATTTGTTCTCTATAGTTAAGAGTCTATAGTTAAGAGTCTGTTTCTTGGTTTGCCTCTCTTTTTCCCTCATGTTCATTTGTTTTGTTTCTTTCCTTTTTTTTTTAAGATATTACTACTTAGGGCTTTCTCCCCAAGTTTTTATGTAAATTCTAGTTAGTTAACATGCAGTGTATAATTGGTTTCAGGAGTAGAATGTACTGATTCATCACTTACATACAACACCCAGTGCTCAACACAAGTGCCCTCCTTAATACCCGTCTCTCATTTAGACTATCCCCCACCATTCATTTTGTTTCTTAAATTCAAAATATGAGTGAAATCATAGGGTATTTGTC
The DNA here is from genome assembly GCA_004024625.1 of Mellivora capensis. NCBI lineage: Eukaryota > Metazoa > Chordata > Mammalia > Carnivora > Mustelidae > Mellivora > Mellivora capensis. Next base: position 9,055 of record PISX010032221.1, read on the forward strand.
TTTCTCTGACTTATTTCACTTAGCATAATACTCTCTAGCTCCATCCATGTTGTTGCAAATGGCAAGATTTCACTTTTATGGCTAATATTCCATTTTATAAATATATATCACATTTTCTTTATCCATTTGTCAGTTGATGGATATCTGAGCTCTTTCCATAATTTGGCTATTGTAGATAATCCTGCTGTAAACACCAGGGTCCATGTACTCCTTCAAATGTGTATTTTTGTATCCTTTAGATCAGTACCTAGTAGTGCAATTGCTGGATCACAGGGCAGTTAGTGCTATTTAAGAGTATTTGAGGAACATCCATATGGTTTTTAAGAGTGGCTGTATCAGCATCAGTTTACATTCCCACCAACAGTGTAAGAAGGTTCCCCTTTCTCCGCATCTTCACCAACACCTATTGTTGCCTGTCTTGTTGATTTTAGCCATTTTTGTCAGCTATGAGGTGAAATCTCATTGTAGTTTTTATTTCTGTTGCCCTAATGATGAGTACTACTCAGCATCTTTTCATGTGTCTGTTAGCCATCTAGATGCCTTCTTTGGAAAAAATGTCTTCTGCTCATTTTTAATTGGATTGTTTTTTAGGTATTGAGTTTTATAAGTACTTTATATATTTTGGACACTAACCCTTTATCAGATATGTCATTTGCAAATATTTCTACCATTCCAAAGGTTGCCTTTTAGTTTTGTTCATTGTTTCCTTCGCTGTGCAGGTTTTTAATCTTGATGAAGTCCCAACAGTTTATTTTTTATTTTGTTTCCCTAGTCTCAGGAGACATATCTAATAAGATTGCTATGGCTGATATCAAATAGGTTACTGCTTGTGTTCTCCTCTAGGATTTTGATGGTTTCCTGTGTCATATTTAGGTCTTTCATCCATTTTAAATTTATTTATCTGTGCAGTATAATAATATGGTCCAATTTCATTCTTTTTCATGTTGCTGTGCAGTTTTTCCAACACCATTTGTCAAAGAGACTTTTTCCCAATGGATATTCTTTCTTCCTTTGTCTCAGATTAATTGCCCATACAGTTGTAGGTCCATTGCTGACTTCTCTATTCTGTTCCATTGATGTATGATTTTGTCTTTGTACCAGTATCATACTGTTTTGCTCACTACAGCTTTGTAATATAACTTGAAATCCGGAATTGTTATGCCTCCAGCTTTGCTTTTCTTTTTCAAGATTGCTTTGGCTATTCGGATCTTTTGTGGTTCCATACAATTTTTAGGATTGTTTGTTCTTATCTCTGGAAAAAATGCTTTTGGTATTTTGATAGGGATTGCATTAAATGTGCACATTGGTTTGAGTAATATAGACATTTAAAAAATATTTGTTCTTCCAATCCATGAGCATGATACATTTTTCTATTTCTTTGTGTCATCATCAATTTCTTTCATTAGTGTTTTATAGTTTTCAGAGTACAGATCTTTTACCTCTTTGGTTAGGTTTATTCCTAGGCATCTTAAGATTTCAGTGTAATTGTAAGTGGGATTGATTCCTTAATTTTTCTTTGTGCTACTTCATTAAAAATATAAAAATGCAACAGACTTCTGTATATTGATTTTGTATCCTGAGACATTACTGAATTTGTGTATCAGTTCTAGCAACTTTTTGGTGGAGTCTTATGTGTTTTCTATATAGAGTATCATGTCTCCACTAATAGTGAAAGTTTGACTCCTCCTTGCCAATTTGGATGCCTTTTATTATTTTGTTGTTGTTGTTGTCTGACTGCTGAGGCTGGGACTTCCAGTACTATGTTAAATAACAGCAATGAGAGTGGACATACCTATCTTGTTCCAGACTGTAGAGGAAAAGTTCTGAGTCTTTCCCCACTGAGGATGATATTAGCTATGGGTCTTTTGTATATGGCCTTTATTATGTTGAAGTATGTTTCCTCTAACTCTACTTTCTTGAGGGTTTTTATCATGAATGGATATTGTACCTTGGCAGTATAACTTTTTAATAATGTCTCATTTTATTTTAAGACCTGGCAGATAAAAGGTGACATTAATAAACTTAATAGTTAATCTTAGTTAATAGTACAGAGAATAATGGGGTGAAACCAAGTGAAATCAGAAAAGTAATCCAAATGAAGAGTGTATAATGTGTAAATCCTGGAAGTAGGAAAATATGAAATGACTAATTGCAAGAAAATCAATAAGACTAGAATGTAAAGATTTGCAGAATGTGAAGCCAGCAGGTAAAAATGAACTACATAAAATGGAGTTTGAACTTGATCATTCAGGTAATGAGGAACTACTGAAGGGTTTCAAGTAGACAAATGATGAGGTAAGATGTGACCCTATTTGTACTATGAAAAATCAGATAGTTGGACAAACAGAGAAAAACTGGTGATTTTGAAGCAACATGATTTTGGATAAAACGTAGGTTTTGGAATCAAACAAATCCAGATTTAAGTTATACTCTGATTTTAATCCAAATATTACTACTTACTAGCTTTGTTACAAGCACAGAGTCTGGAGTCAGATTGCCTGGCTCTAAAACCTAGTTCAAATTTTTACCATCTCTTTATCTTTAGAAGCTACTTAACTTCATTATGCCTACTTATCTTTAGAAGCTACTTAACTTCATTATGCCTCAGTTTCATTACCCATATAACTAAAAAAATAATAATACTCCTTACTTCATGGGGTTTTAATTAAGGTTAAATATGTTGGTGTGCCTGGATGGCTCAGTGGGTAGAGCAAGCCACTCTTGAGCTAGGGATTATGAGTTCAAACACTACATTGAAAGCAGAAATTACTTAAAAGTAAAATCTTTAAGAAGAAAGTTTAGGGGCACCTGGGTGGTGCAGTGGGTTAAAGCCTCTGCCTTCGGCTCAGGTCATGATCCCAGGGTCCTGGGATCGAGCCCCACATTGGGCACTCTGCTCAGCGGGGAGCCTGCTTCTCCCTCTCTCTCTGTCTGCCTCTCTGCCTACTTGTGATCTCTGTCTGTCAAATAAATAAATAAAATCTTTTAAAAAAAAAAGAAGAAAGTTTAAATATGTTAATACAGACAATATCCTTATAACAGTGCCTGGAACATGATAAGCACCTTCTGTTCTGCTTATAATTTTTTCACAATAAAATAGATATATGTTGAAAATTTTTATAACTATTTTAAGTTAAAAGTTTGATGACACTATGTTTATAAAAAATTTAAGACATAGATTAGTAGCAAAAAGACTGTTCCAATGCCCAAAGAAGAGCTTTGCTCTATCATAACAAAAGGATGAGGTAGTAGTAATACTCTTAGATGTCAGAACATTTTTTCCCATTTTTATTAGCATGATCTACTCAAAGAAAAAAATCTTAAAGAATGACAAGAAGAGACTTTCATTGCAATGATGTCTTATAATTACTAAAAGCAGAATTCTCTCCAGACCATTAGTAATAGCAACAACAAAATGATAGAATGTACCTACCATGTATGTATCACAAATAGCACATTATGATATTTCCAAATTTGTGTTAAATTTTAAAAATTTTTAAATACTGGGTTATTTCTTTCAGGTTATTTCCTGTCTGTTAAAGCAATTAAATAACAAAATATATATCTTCTTATTTGAAGTAGTTTCTAGAGAAATTATAAATTAAATGCAAATGCACACATACGTTGGACGCTGTTGGGACCCTACTTCACACTCCTTAGAGCCAGCTTTACCTTCATCCATAGTTGTGGTGGACAGTTCTTGCACATACTGTAGGCTTCCCTTCTCAAGCTCTCAGGGCATCTTACTCTAAAGGTAGTCCATAAATGCCGTAGATAGACATGTCCAGGAGCAACCTTCAGTCAGTGACAGATGACTGTCAGTGGGTAGATGTCCCAGTCTCACATTCACTGGAGGGATAATTCTGAGGTTTATTCTACCTGGTTTCCCAAAGGATCCCTAGGCAAGAATGAGCTCAGTTGCCTAGAATAGCAACCAGTTCAAGAACCCACTTTTAATTGGCTTTTCCTCTTCCTTGTTTAACTCTCTCCATGGCCTTCTCTCTACTCCAGCATTCTGGGAATACATCACAAATAAGTTATCTGTGCCTAAATCAAAATCTAAGAATTTGCTTTTGGGGGAAACCAAACTATGAAAAGAATCCTATTATACTAAAATTTTAATCTGATCATCTTTATAATAAATTTTTGATAAATTGAGTGGATAATCACATCAGTTGGTCAACATGCTAAAAATTCTAATCTGTTTTTAATTTCATGACTTCCTTCTGTTATCACAAGAATTGTGCTGCTAATATGAAGTATCTTAGTATTTCTATCACCATACCTGACTCTTTTCATTATTAGAAAGAAAAGGATCTTTTGTAACATCTTTCAATGTTCTATTGTAGAAAAGGGGTAATATTTATAACAATGGAGTAATTTTCAAATTTTAAAGAAAATGTCTCTCTACAAAAAAAATTTATTCAATGTAAGAAATGCAGCCTCCTCGTGTTTGCATGCCCCTTACTCTCAATCAATACAGCTCATACAATATTTCACTCAAGATTTATTCAGCAAAATAGATCTTTTTTGAAAAATATTGTTCACTTTCTTTACCTGTCAGACTGTCTGTTGAAACACTAGTGAATTGTTTATAAAATGAATGCTGTATCTTCCTTTCAGCTGACAGGTCCCTGTAGTTTGCTGTTTATTAGTTTTGTTCGTTGTGATTCAAAATGCAGGATCTATTTTTCCCCAGTGTTGCTGTCTTTTTTTTTTTTTTGCTTTTCTTTCCTTTTCTTAGTGAACTAGAAGAAGATAAACAGAATGTTCTTATTTACAAGTAACTACTGAGATGTCCTTCAAATCCACTTTGAATTTCCATTAAATTCTCCTTCCATGTCTCAAATCTTTAAAATGTAAAAGAATTAATGCACAAGTTGAGAAGCTGGGGGGGGTTGTTTTTTTTGTTGTTGTTTTGTTTTGTTTTGTAGCTCTTTCTGTTGGAGCTGCACAATATAGAACTTATTTCCAGGGTCAGAAAAGTCATGTCACAGAAATCTCTTTAAATTGGTGGCATTGAAATGAGAGCAAAACTGATGGTATATTCAAAACAATTATTTTTAGAAAGAAGCAAATTTTTGTCATTCATCTCTTCATCCATCTACCCATTCATCAAACTTGTATTAAATACCTAATATGCTGGGCACTGAACTGGATGCCAGAAATAGCAGAAATGAATATCTCAGTCCCTGACTTAAATGCATTCAATCGACCTGAGTAAATAAACGTGTAAAAGATGACTGAATTTTAATGTGACAGGTGTTATAATAGAGGTATTTTCTAGAGGCTGAGAAAAGTGGGAGCATAGAGAAGAATCTAATTCTCTCATGAAAACTTCATTGAGGTTATATTTGATATGAGCCTTGAAGGATGAGTTTCACAGCAAGAGAAGGTGGGCATTTCAAGCACATGCAAGGACAGAATAAAAAAAATTTTATTCCATGTTGTTTTGTTCATATTTTGTTAGAGAATGCAAATTCTTTGTTCTTCTGCAGTACAGAAAAGAATAGGAAAGAATCCAGGCTGGCAAAGTAGGCAAATATATGCATTAAAGGAATCTGGATTTTACACTGTAGGTAACTGGAATCCTGAATTTGAGTACTTTAGCAATATTGGCGTTTTAGGACTTGCATTGGATCTGAAGTCCCTGGAGGGGATAAGAGATATGAGAATAGTTAGACTTCTGTTCATCCCATTATCACTGGTATAAATGTCACCGTGTGAGAGGGCTTCCCTGACTATCTGAAGTAAGTCCCTAGCACAGTGACTGTCCCACGATATGATTTTAAGAATAAATAAATAAATAGATAAAAAAGGGGGGTGCAAAATGTAATAAAGACTTGAAAAGTGGAGGTCAGAATGGAATGGAATAAGAAGACGTTCAAAAAAATATTTTCAGGGACACCTGGGTGGCTCAGTTGGTTAAGCGGCTGCCTTCGGCTCAGGTCATGATCCCAGCGTCCTGGGATCAAGTCCCACATCGGGCTCCTTGCTCAGCAGGGAGCCTGCTTCTCCCTCTGCCTCTGCCTGCCACTCTGTCTGCCTGTGCTCGCTCGCTCTCTCTCCCTCTCTCTCTAAAAAAAAAAAAGAAAAGAAAAGAAAAGAAAATATTTTCAGGGATGCCTGGGTGGCTCAGTTGGTTAAGCCACTGCCTTCGGCTCAGGTCATGATCCCAGAGTCCTGGGATCAAGTCCCATATCAGGCTTCCTCTGCTTTGGGGGAAGCCTGCTTCTCCCTCTCCCTCTGCCTCTCCTCCTGCTTGTTCTCTCTGTCAAATAAATAAATAAAATCTTTAAAAAATGTTTTCAATACAAAATTAACATGATTTGGTGATAAATTTAAAGAAAGTAAGTTGTGACCATTTTTTAAGTAAAAGTTAAAAGTTAAAAAAAAAAAAGGAAATTGAAAAGAACCTGAATTTACTATTTGAGAAACTGGTTTGATCATACAGCTATTAACTGACAAAACTAACAGATTCAGAGATTGTTGTTGGATGTATTGTGCATATTGTAGGGAATAAATAGGGAGTGCTTTTCCATAGAGAGGACTATACATAAGGCTAGTTTATAACATTGTGGGTTTTAGATACCTTCCAAGATATTCAGGCACGCATATCTGGTAAAACAGCTGATAGATAGATAGATAGATACATAGATAGATAAAGATGATAGAGACATACAGTTTAGGAAACAGATCTGAACAGAATATACAGGTGTTGCAGTTATTAGTGTTTTGTAGTGGTAGATGAATGGCTGTTGTGGATACGTGTTCCCAAAAACAAATATAAAACAAGAATCAAAGGGCATAAGAATATCTAACAATACAGGATGATAAAAAAAAAAATTAGGAAGAAAACCAAAATTGGTAGTTCAAAAGAAGTTCTAAAGAAAATGCCATCAAATGTGACAAATGTTAAAGAGATCAGTTAAGGTAAGAAAAATGTAAGATTTCTGAGTGCCTGGGTAGCTCAGTCAGTTAAGTGTCTGCCTTTTGTTCAGGTTATGATCCCAGGGTTCTGGAATCAAGCCCCACATCGGGCTCCCTGCTCCGCTGGAAGCCTGCTTCTCCTCTCCCACTCTCCCTGCTTGTGTTCCCTCACTCGCTGTCTCTCTGTCAAATAAATAAATAAAATCTTTAAAAAAGAAAGAAAAATATAAGATTTCCAATTTGTAAATTCATGTATTATTTTGAGGTAATTGATAAGTTATGTAAAAATATTCATGCTTTCCAGATGAAAACTAAAAATTTCAAAAGTGACTAACATTAAACACAAAGTACTTTCAATGCTACCACAGACATGGTAATACGTCATAATAAAGTCACAACTCCCATAAGTTGAGATGGTAATGTTTTGAATAGAGAAAATGAAATTTGAAGGGTGAATT
>PISX010032222.1:0-16446 GCA_004024625.1 Mellivora capensis
CCAATTTTCCCAACACCATTTATTGAAGAGGCTGTCTTTTTTCCATTGGACATTCTTTCCTGCTTTATCGAAGATTAGTTGACCATAGAGTTGAGGGTCTATTTCTGGGCTCTCTCTTCTGTTCCATTGATCTATGTGTCTGTTTTTGTGCCAGTACCATACTGTCTTGATGATGACAGTTTTGTAATAGAGCTTGAAGTCCGGAATCATGATGCCACCAACTTTGGCTTTCTTTTTCAATATTCCTTTGGCTATTCGAGGTCTTTTCTGGTTCCATATAAATTTTAGGATTATTTGTTCCATTTTGAAAAAAGTATGGCTTCTCTTAAGAATGACTTTATTACATCTGACTTCCTCAGGTCAGTCACAGGGCAATTACACAGGTTGAGCTGATCATGGAAATCCATCTTTCTGGTTACAGTAATTGGTATAGGAGAAGGCACTTAGCCCAAATTGGGTCAGAATCCTTATTACAGGATTTTAAAACTAGAACCAGTTAGAAGATTTTTTTTCCTCTGATTATAAAACCATAGGGATATCATTTAGGATTTAGTCAGAGAAACAAAATTTATTTTATATATTCCTGGTGTTAAGGGTTTTAATACAGAGAATTAGGAGCTTACATCTGTTGGAGGAGCTGAATATTTAAATGTCAGAGAACCACCTCTGACTTTCTCAGCTGTGGCTCTGCAGCTCACCCAGAAGCCACTGTAAATATGGAGATTCTGGGAATTTCCCTCCCATTGCTACAGATGGCTGCAGTGGAGTGGCAAACCAGGATGCCAAGGTCTTACTCTGTTCATGTGCATCTTCTCTTCCACCTTTCAAATTTTGTGTCTCCCCTTTGACAAATTACATATGCTATTATTGCAGCAAAGAGGAGTCTTAAAAATGTATTTCCTTTGTTTTTTTTTCTGTGATTGCAGAGTCCTTCTAAAAAGGTAGTGGTAATGTACAGTTAGTAACAGAATCCAGCACAACTGTGATTCTTTAATCTTTTTAAAACTGTGATTCTTTAATCTTTTTAAAATCTTTTTTAAAAAATATTTTTTAATCTTTTTTAAAAAAGATTTTTTAATCTTTTTAATCTTTTTTTTTTTTTTTTAGAAGTTTTTATTTTAACTACCAAATGTTCATCACAACTGCGTTCCTGAATCCTCATCACGTATTTCACCATTCCCCCCATCCACCTTCCCTCTGGTAACCATCAGTTTTTCTGTATAGTTAAGAGTCTTGTTCTTGGTTTGTCTCATTATCTTTCCCCCCAGCTTTGCTCATTTGTTTGTATCTTAAATTCCATATATGGGTGAAACCGTATGGTATTTGTCTTTCTCTGACTTACTTCACTTAGCATTATGCCCTCTAGCCCCAATCATGTAATTGCAAATGACAAGATTTCATTTTGTTTTTATAATATACCACTGTATACAACATCTTCTTTATCCAGTCATCGGTCAATGGCATTGAAATTCCTTAATATCTTGGCTATTGTAAATAATGTTGCAATAAACATAGAGGTGCATGTATCCTTTTGAATTAGTGTTTTTGTATTTTGGGGTGAATACTTAGTAGTGCAATTGCTGGATCATAGAGTAGTTCTATTTTAACTTTTTGAGGAACCTCTATTTTCTGCACTGGCTCACCAGTTTTGCATTCCCACAAAGACTGCAAGAGGGTTTCCCTTTCTCCACATCCTTGTCAATGTTTGTTGTTTCTTAAGTTGTTGATTTTATAACAGTTGTGAGGTGATAGCTCATTGTAGTTTTGATTTGCATTTCCCTGATGATAAGTGATGATGAACAACTTTTCATGTATCTATTGGTTATCTCTATGCCTTCTTTGGAAAAATTGTTCAAGTCCTCTGCTCATTTTTAAATTGGATTATTTAAAAAAAATTCTGGAATTGAGTTGTATAAATTCTTTATATCTTTTGGATACTGACCTTTTATTGGATATGTCATTCGTAAATATCTTCTCCCATTCAATAGGTTGCCTTTTAGCTTTGTTGGCTGTTTCCTTTGCTATACAGATGTAGTTTTTACTATGATGTAGTCCCAGCAGTTTATTTTTGTTTTCCTTGCCTCAGAAGACTTATCTTGAAAAATGTTGTGATAATTGAGGTCAGAAAAATTATTGCCTGTGCTCTTTTCTAAGATATTTATGGTTTTAGGTCTCACAATTAGGTCTTTAATCCATTTTGAATTTATTTTTGTGTAGGGTGTAAGAAAGTAGTCCAGTTCCATTCTTTTGCATGTAGCTGTCCAGGTTTCCCAACACCATTTATTGAAGAGTCTGTTATTTTCCCATTGCAATTTCTTGTCCCCTTTGTAGAAGATTAATTGACCATACAATTATGGGTTCTTTCTGGATTTTCTATTCTGTTCCATTGATCTATGGGTGTATTTTTGTGCTGCTACCATACCGTTTTCATATACTACGGCTTTGTAATATGACTTAAAGTCAGGAATAGTGATTTCCCCAGCTTTGCTTTTCTTTTTCAAGATTGCTTTGGCCATTTGGGGTCTTTTGTGGTTCCATGCAAATTTTGATTATTTGTTCAAATTCTGTGAAAAATGCTGTTGATATTTTGATAGAGTTTGCATTAAATGTGTAGAAGGCTTTGGGTGGTATAGACATTTTAATGATGTTTGTTCTTTCAGTCCATGAACGTGGACAGTCTTTCCATTTCTTTGCATTATCTTCAATGTCTTTCATAGTGTTTTGTAGATTTCAGAGCACAGGTCTTTCACTTCTTTGGTTAGGTTTGTTCCTAGGTATCTTATTCTTTTGGTGTATTTATACATGGGATTGTTTTCTTAGTTTCTCTTTCTACTGTTTCATTATTAGTGCATACAAATACAACAGATTTCTGTACATTGATTTTATGTCCTGTGACCTTACTGAATTCATTTATTAGTTCTAGTAGTTTTTTAGTGGCATCTTTAGGGTTTCTATATATAGTATCATGTCATCTGCAAATAGTAAAAAGTTTTACTTCTTCCTTACCAACTTGGATGCCTTCTGTTTTTGTTGTATGATTGCTTTGGCTAGGACTTTCCATACTATGTTAACTGAAAGTAGTGAGAGTGGACATCTTTGTCTTGTTCCTGACCTTAGGGGAAGAGCTCTCAAATTTTCCCCATTGAGTATGGTGTTATCTGTAGGTTTTTCATTTAAGGCCTTCATTATGTTGGGGTATGTTCCCTCTAAATCTACTTTGTTGAGGGGTTTTATCATGAATGGATGTTGTACTTTGTCCAATGCTTTTTTCTGTATCTGTTGAAATGTTTGTATGGTTCTTTCTCTTATTGATGCAGTGTCTCGCATTGACTTGTGAATATTGAACCACCCTGGCAACCCAGGAATAAATCCTACTTGATCGTGGTGAATGATTTTTGATATATTGTTGTATTCAGTTTGCTAGTATTTTGTTGAGGATTTTTGCATCTATATTCACCAGAGATACTGAATTATATGGGCACTTGGGAGGCTCAGTTCATTAAGCATCTGTCTCTTGATTTTGGCTCAGGTCATGATCTCAGGGTCATGGGATTGAGCTTGAAGTCAGGCTCCAGGCTCGGCAAGGAATCTGATTGAGGATTCTCTCTCTCCTTCTCCCTTCCCTCCATTCCCTCTCTCTCAAACAAATCTTTAAAAAATTGACCTGTAGCTCTCTCTCTCTCTTTCTCTTTCTCTCTCTCTTTGTGTGTGTGTGTGTGTGTGTGTGTGTGTGTGATGTCATTTTCTGGTTTTGGTATTAGGGTGATGTTGGCCTCAGAATGAATTTGGAAGTTTTACTTCCTTTTTCTACTTTTGGAATAGTTTGAGAAGACTAGATATTAACTCTTCTTCAAATATTTGGTAGAATTTACCTGTAAATACATCTGGTCCTGGACTTCTGTTTGTTGGGAGATTTTTGATTACTAATTTTCTTTGCTTATTATCAGTCTCTTCAAATTTTCTATTCCTGGTTCAGTTTTGTAGTTTCTATGTTTTTAGGAATTTATCAATTTCTTCTAGATTGTCCAATTTTCTTATAGTTGTTTGTATTTCTGTTGTTTATTTCTCATTTGTGATTTTATTTTAGTCTTTTCTCATTTTTCCTTGATAAGTCTGTCTAGAGGTTTATAAATTTTACTGTTTTGTTTGTTTTTAGAACCAGCTCCTGGTTTCATTGGTCTGTTCTGTTTTTTTATGTTTCTATGTCATTTATTTATGCTCTGTTATTTCCTTCCTTATGGTTCTAGGTTTTGTTTTTGTTCTTTTTCTAGCTCCTTTAGGTCTAAGGTCGTTTGAGATTTTTCTCTTGAGGTAGGTCTGCATTGTTACAAACTTCCCTCAGAGTTGTTTTTGCTGAATCCTAAATGTTTTGAACCTTTGTGTTTTCATTTTCATTTGTTTCCATGTACTTTTCTATTTCTTTTATTTCCTGGTTGACCCATTCATTATTTAGTAGCATGTTATTTAATCTCCATGTATTTGTGGTCTTTCCAGAATTTTTCTTATTGGTGACTTCGAGTTTCATAGCATTAGGGTCAGAAAAGATGCATGTTATGCCTTTAATATTTTGGAATTTGTTGATGCTGTTCTGTGGCCTAATACATGATCTATTTTGGAGAATGTTCCATGTGCATTTGGAATGAGTATTCTGTTTTATGATAAAATATTCTGAAGATATCTTTTTATTTTTATTTTTTTTTAAAAGATTTTATTTATTCATTTGACAGACAGAGATCACAAGTAGGCAGAGAGGCAGGCAGAGAGGGAGAGAGGAGGAAGCAGGCTCGCCGCCGAGCAGAGAGCCCGATGCGGGGCTCGATCCCAGGACCCTGAGATCATGACCTGATCTGAAGCCAGAGGCTTTAAACCACTGAGCCACCCAGGTGCCCCTGAAGATACCTTTTAAATCCATCTTGTCTAATAGGTCATTCCAAGCTGTTGATTATCTGTTTAGGTGATCTATCCATTGATGTTAGTGGGGTGTTAAAGTCCCCTACTATTATCATATTACTATTGATTATTTCTTTGTTTGTTAATGGTTTTATGTATTTGAGTGCTCCCTATATTGGATGCACAAATATTTACAATTATTATATTTTCTTCTTTGATCGTGCCCTTGGTAGTTATACCGTGTCCTTCTTTGTCCCTTGTTACAGTTTGTTTTAAAGTGTATTCTGTCTCATAAATGGTGCTACTCCAGCTTCCTTTTGACATCCGTTTGCATGATGTTTCTCCATCCCCTCACTCTCCATCTGCAGGTGTGTTTAAGTCTAAAATGCATCTCTTGTAGACAGCATATAGATGAGCCTTGATTTTTTTTTTTTTTAATCAACTCTGACACCCTGTGACTTTTTTTTTTTTTTTAAAGATTTTATTTGCCAGACGGAGATCACAAGTAGGCAGAGAGGCAGGCATAGAGAGAGGGGGAAGCGGGCTCCCCGCTGAGCCGAGAGCTCGATGTGGGGCTTGATCCCAGGACCCTGGGATCATGACCTGAGCTGAAGGCAGAGGCTTTAACCCACTGAGCCACCCAGGCGCCCCACCCTATGACTTTTGATTGGAGCATTTAGTTCATTTATTTTCAAAGTAATTGTTGGTAGATGTTTACATATTACTATTTTACTGTTTTGTGGTTATTTTAGAAGATCTTCTCTGATCTTTTCTTGCCCTTCTCTCTTTCATTTTCCTTCTCATTTCATCTTGCTGGATTCCTTTAATGATATATTTGGATTTCTTTATCTTTATTCCTTGCATCTTTATTAATACTTTTTGATTTGTGGTTACCATTAGATTTGTGTATAACATTTGCATATAGCAGTCTATATAGTAAACTGATGGTGATTTAAATTTGAACCAATTGTTTACTCTTCTCCTCCCCTCATTTTAAGTATGGTGTCATATTTTACAACCTTCTATTTTGTGAGTTCCTTGACTGAGTTGTCACAGAAATATTCATTTTTCTGTTTTTGTGCTTTCTCCCTTCATACTGTCATTTTTGGTCTCTCCTTTCCATTCAGAGAGTCCCTTGTAATATTTCTTGCAGAGATGGTTTAGTGGTGAACTCCTTTAGTTTTTTGGGGGGTACTTTTTATCTGTCTACTGAATGATAGGTTGGATCGAATATTCTTCATTGTAGCTTTTTCCTGTTCTGCACTTTGAATACATCATGCCACTCTTCTCTGGCTTCTTTCTCTGCTAAGAAATCCAAGGATTGCCTTGTGGTGCATCTTCTTTTGTCTTGATGCTTTTAATATTTTTTCTGTATCACTATATTTTGCCTTTTTAGTTACAATATATCTTGGTTTTGATCTGCTTTTGTGGATTTTGTTGAGAGTTCTCTGTGCCTCCTGGATCTGGATATCTCTTTGCTTCCCCAGAGTAAGGAAGTTTTCAGATATCATTTCTTCAAATAAATTCTTTGCCCCTTTTTTTCCTCTATCTTCTTTTTCTGCAACTCTTATAACAAGTGTTATTACTCAGTTACTGAATTCCCTAAGTCTATTCTTATATTGCATAATTATTTTTTTCTCTTTCGTTCAGCTTGATTAACTTCCATTACTCTGTCTTCTCAGTCAGTAATTCATTCCTTTGCTTCTCCCAGCATGTTGTTCATTCCATGAAACATGTTTCTCATTTCATTTATTGATCCCTGTATCACTGTTATTTCTTATCTCTGTGTTAACTGTTCTCACTGATGTCCTCCACTCTTTTCTCAAGTCCAGTGAGTATCCTTACAATCATTGCTTTAAATTCTCCATCAGGCGTGTTACTTATATCTGTTCTGTGTAGATTTCCAGCCACTGCCTTGTCCTGTTCTTTCATTTGGGACAAATTCCTGGCTTCTCATTTTGTTTAAGTGTCTGTGCCTTTTTCTGTATGTTAGGAAAGTCAGCTGTGTCTCCTGTTCTTAAGGGTAATGGCCTTAAGAATTCCTATAGTGCCCTGAATTTGGTGTACCCTATTCCCTATAGCCTGGCACTTATCGGAGTACCTCCAATGTGTGCTGCATGCACTCTGCTGTTTTGTCCCAGTCACTTTATCCTTTAGGCCTGTCCTCTGCAGAAGTTCTGTTTGCCTGTTGTAGGCAGTGTTTGGTCCCTGGCCTGAAGGTGACATATATTAACTATGTGCACTCTGGTCTTCTGTGAAATGAGACCTGTTGCTATCACCTACAGAACCAAAGCCTCACAAAACTCCCAAGTTGGGACAAGTTGTGTGGGGAGGAGTTTGGGCTGATCTTCTGGGTGCAGGGGCCCATAGTGGTGGAACTGAGGCAAGAATCACTAGAAAGGACCTATCCTCTGGGGCACGGGAAGGGTGGGCTTGGTGTAAACAGCCTTGGTAGCAAGTTGGGTATTGCCCTGGTTCCCTCTGCTTATGCTGAGGGGTGGGAGAGGGAAATGGTACTGGCCAGTTTCTTTGTTCCTGGAGGTATCTGTCTGTAAACATGCCTTTATGGTATAGGCTCTGAGATGAGCAACTGACCTTCCCACTGTATGCCCTAGGTGTGCTCCAGATCACTGTTTCCATGCTGTGTGTCTACAGACTATTTGCCCTACCTTTTCTCCAAGAGCAGGCCCAGTGTCCTCTGAAGTCTCCCTGGGTCAAGCATCCTAACCTTTAAAAACTCCAGGCTTTAGGTCCTACTGTTTGCAAGAACTTATGAAATTCAGGCCTTCTCACTTCTCAAGCCAATTGCTATGGGGGTTGTCTTCCTTGTGTGCTCCCCTGTGTACTAGTCTGTCTCTCATCCTTCCTTGTGACCCTGATTGCCTCCCCACCACAGTGTTCACAATCTGTTTCTCTCCCAAGGTGACTCTCTGTCCTTCCTACCTCCCTCAATGTGGCCTCTTCTCTACTTTTAGTTGTGGGGTTTGTTCTGCCAGTCTTCAAATAGATTTCTGGGGTATTTAGGATTATTTAATAATTGTATTCATGGGACAAGGTGAGCCTAGGGTCCTAGTCTGCTGTGATCTTCTCCTAACGCTGAAGTCACAACTATGATTCTTATGTGTTGTCTGGCCTTTACTCATCCACTTGAGAATGGGGGCACAGAAATAAGCTGAAAGAAATGATGAAAAAGGAATGGGGAGGGATTAAATGAGTGTGCATATCTACTCAGTACAAATATCTTGTTCATTTTACAGGGGGTATTTAAATATTTGGAATCTCTTTTAATGTGTGGATTGCTTCCACTTCTGTTTTTTCTTAAAATCTATTTATTGAAGAAACCCAGTAGATTTTGACTCAATGACTTTCCACAGTCTGCTTGGGCTTATTGCATTCCTATGGATATTTTAACACGCTCCCCTGTAATCTAGAGGCTGACTCTACTCATGTTAAATTTATTTGCTAAGACCTCTTCCTAGGTCTATTGTATTCTTTTTTCAGGAGGCATAAAATATTTTGTTGTCTCTCTTTTTGTGATCTATTAAGCATAGATGCTTAAGGACTATGACATTTACTTCATTAAGGAAATTGTTAGTATAATATTTAATTAAATTATATTAAATTATATGTCATTCCCCATTAGGAATGACAATAAATATATGATAACAATAAATATATGATAACTAAAAATTATTTTGCAGAAGTATTGGTCTCCTTTGGAGGAAGATAAGAAGCCAGTTTTTTAAAGAACTATCTCAAGAGAAAATTTGTATACATTCATATACAAAATGCATGTTCAAGACCAGATCAGAAAACCTGTAAATTAATCTATTTCATTACCCTCTCATTAACTATTATTTATTTGACCTTTATTTTCACAGTCCAAATTTTAGTTCCTAAATCACTAACAGTCAATCTATGATGGGAAGTTGTCTGAAAGATATAATGAAAATGGTATCCTAGAAGGAGAAATTTTTTCCCTCAGTAGAAACATTGCTTTTATTCAAAAATCTAAAAAAAGTTAAATACACTTGAATTTATAGAACACTTCTATTCAAAAGATGTATTTTATTAAATAGTCCAATAAAGTAGAAGTCGTAATTAAAGGAACAGTATTGTGCTTCACTATTAAAAGCTATGTGACTAATACAAAGAATTTTGCTTATTAATATGGCATTTAGTTTGGAGGAAAGTTCCAATGGATAATTTATTGCAAACTATACAATATACAGACCATGTTTGTTTTTGTTACTCTGTGGTGTTCGATCATCTCAGATCATCCTTAGATTAGGGATTTGTAGGAAGTCAATGGCAATGACTAAATGCAAGGATTCTACTTTCAGAAGAACAGCATCAAGTACAACTTTGAAAGTTTGTGTTTTTCTATTTTAGCTGTCTAGGATTTTTTTGGTGACTGTTGCATGTTTATATCCTAAAATCTTTCCCAAGGGTTCTGAGGAAGCAACTCTGCCACATAGTGCCTCTCGTAGCCTTATTTTATTCTGTCAACACTGTTGGATGCAATAAAAAAAATTAGGTAGATGAGAGGACATATTATCTGTTGTTATGCAGACCAGCAAAGCTTAGAGTGGGTTTTAAAAAGGATGTTAGAAAATTAGCACACAGGATAATGAGCCAATATAGTTTATTACCTATTGCCGAAAAGTATATTGAAATATTTAGAAGAGAGTTGGGTTTTATTTAGCTTCTTAAGTATTTCCCTAAATCAAAGATTTTAATCTACAAGAAAATAATTTTACCTATCATTGATCCTTATTTATAAAGCAGAGAAATAACACGTTTAAGAACTTATAAATTTAGATTTTCGGATATGAAGTTGACACAAAACTATGATTAAGTGATCACATTACAGACATGCTGTGTTTCAGATATTTAGGTAAACTAAACACTTGAGGGGCACCTGGGTGGCTCAGTCCTTAAGTGGCTGCCTTCAGCTCAGGTCATGATCCCAGTGTCCTGGGATTGAGCCTCACATTGGGCTCCTCACTCAGCGGGAAGCCTGCTTCTCCCTCTCCCACTCCTGCTGCTTGTGTTCCCTCTCTCGCTGTGTCTCTGTGAAATTAAAAAAAAAAAATCTTTAAACACTTGAATATTAGTAATTCTTGACCATTAAATTATTTTATTTCAGAATAATTTGAATCCCAAACATGTGGTGAATTTTTTTCTGCTTTTTTTTTTCTTTGTAGGCAAAAACACAAAACATGGATTGATTAATGTTTAAAAACTTAAAATAACACCTGGATAGGTGCTGATAAGCAGGCTTTGTTTTATACTTGTTGTAAACAAGAAAAGAAAGTGTTAGTTTTAACTTAGCACCTGAATATTTTCAGGCTGGTGAATTGGTCACTAGGCTAGAGCTTCATGTTCTGGTTGAGCTGGCATTTCAGTAAGCCTCTCCAGGGAATCCCGTTTTCCAGAGAGGAGAGATTTATGTAAGTGCACTACAATATGAGATGTATAAATGCAACTTCAGAAGCCCATGTGTGGGTACTATTCCTTTAAGTTAAATATTTTTATGCCATAAACGTGTTTACTGCCTTGTGAATGGAAAATGACCTTCTCAGTCAGATGAAAATATCTGTGCATCATAAACAAAATTTATAACTACAAGGGGTAGCAAGTGTGTCTAAAACTGAATCAAGTGTTTGGGTGGGGAAATCTAATTTTTAATCTTTATTTTTTAATAATGTATTTGTTTCTATACTTATTTATTTATTTTAAAGATTTTATTTATTTATTTGACAGACAGAGATCACAAGTAGGCAGAGAGACCCACAGAGAGAGAGGAAGGGAAGCAGGCTCCCCACTGAGCAGAGAGGCTGAAGCGGGGCTTGATCCCAGGACCTGAGATCATGACCTGAAGGCAGAGGCTTTAACCCACTGAGCCACCCAGGTGCCCCATCCTTATTTATTTGGGAGAGAGAACAAGCGAGGTGAGGGGTAGAGGGATGTGTGACTGGAATTTATATCATTCTAGATTATTCTGTGCTTGTTTGCACAGAGGGGGGGAGAGAGAGGGAGAGAGAGAGAGAAGCAGACTCCCTGCTGAGGCATGATCCGAGGACTTAGAGATCATGACGTGAGCCAAAGGCAGATGCTTAACCAACTGAGCCACCTAGGTACTCCTAGATTCCAATTTATTATATGGTTTGCTTAATAGAGTTCTGAATGCTTTTTACATTATAAACTACATCTCTTAAAGAGAAATGGGTCATAAAATGAAAAAAAATTGATGATAACTTACTTTGTTTAGCATTAAAGTTTTGCCTTCAAATAACTTACTTTCCTATTAAGATAATATAATTTACTGAAATTCAAGTTGAAATCCTGAACCTTTCAGGAATTCAACTATTAAGCAAAGTAGCCAACTAATATAATAAGACAATCAACTTTAATCGTTTTTCAACTTTTTGAATTTCTTTGTTTATACGTGGCAGGTTGACAAGTTCAGTCAAAAAATTAATTATTGGTGAATCAAACAGACTCCTTTTCAGATACAAATTTAGTCACAAGCATACTTTTAAACATGCATCATACAAATCTATAATTTATTAATGTAGTCTGTTACCACAAATTATCCCAGAGTTTCCATATAAATTTCCAAATCTTAAGTTGATAAGTAAGACTATTTCTTACCAATCAGCATGTTTGTGACTATTAACGAGAAGAATAAAATGATACAGGTTTGATTAAAAGAGCTTAGCCATAGAGATTATGAAAACAGGAAATGTGTGACTGCTTTATAATATACATACGTCTGAGGATTTTCAGCAGAGATGATGCCTGAGTTTCAAAGTATTTCAGCAGAATAACAAATAAGTGAATGGAATCCTAAATTATATTTTAGGAATAAAATAGTTGCTCCATTGCATTGTATTGCTTCCCTGTGGCACTTATCACAGGGAAAACTTGGGTTTTGGTGAGTTTTTTTTTTTTGTCAGAGAGAGAGGGAGAGAGAGCAAGTGAGCACAGGCAGACAGAGTGGCAGGCAGAGGCAGAGGGAGAAGCAGGCTCCCTGCTGAGCAAGGAGCCCGATGCAGGAGTTGATCCGAGGACGCTGGGATCATGACCTGAGCCGAAGGCAGCCGCTTAACCAACTGAGCCACCCAGGCATCCTGGTTTTGGTGAGTTTTATGTCCACTTTTCCCTGAAACAAAGATTCTGTGTTGTTTAATGGATTTTACTAGATTGGTGAAACAAGCACAGAATAATCTAGAATGATATAAATTCCAGTCACACATCAAGTCCTCAATAAAAGGTAGCCATGAGCAGTATCACTAAATAATATAATTTTCCTTAACAGAAGTTATCATGAGGAAGGTCAGCTCAGTTACAGAATGGAAGGATAAAAATTAAGAACTGGAAAAATGTATATATGCTGCTCTGAGATACAGAGTACAGGAAAGAGCTGAAATTATTTTCTAGTATCTCAGCTTTACCTGACAAAACTATCTAACCTGGAGAGGAGATATCAGGGGAGGTGAGGGGATGATTTATTATAATATTCTGTTCATGCCCAACAGTCAAAAGTGAAAATAGCAATTTTAGTCCCTTGTAATTGTGAATAGTATGCTGGTATACTTTATTTTCCTCCATGTAATAGATTTTCTGCATGTACTAGAACTTGAACAATACCATTGGGGAAAAACACTGAAAATAAGCTGAGTAAGTTACGTATTATTCTTATATTTACACTAATAGTTATTTATTGTGGATTCTTCTTCCCCCCCCACCCCCCCGGTCCAAGACTGTAATCATGGATGATTTCTTTCTTTTTGACAAAAGACCAAGGACAATTCGATGCCACCATTTCTTTTGGATCGGTTACCATTAGTGACCTATAATTATAGTGGAATAAGTTACTATTACCCTGAGGCAGCAAGGATTTTTATGACTCAGACTCCTTCTCTCTGCCCTTCGTCCTATCTCACCTGAGTGGAACGGAATGCCTCAGTACATTTTGTGACAACTTATATAGCTTGATGGGTTAGTTTGCTCACTGGGTAATACAGTTGCAATAATTCATACTTCATATTGTCCTACAAACGTCCTGGCCCTGGGCTCCACTACACATACATTTTCACATGAACTTCCAAGGCCAAAATCTAGCTTCAGATATTCATAAGAAGTCCCCACCAAACAGTATTAACTAAATATTCATTTGTGGTAAAGAAGTATCTAGACATCTGATCACCTTTACAGGAAAAAAAAAAAAAAAGGTACTGTGATTGCAGTGAATTTGCAAGTTGTTACCTAGTCAGTGCCAGCTGTCACGCTGAAATGATTTTATTTTGGACCTGGATTATTTCCATTCAAATAAATAAATCAACAAACACATTTTGGTGCCTCTGTCTTTAAGTAGCGTGCCACAGTATTATTACTAAGGTTGCTTAGCAACCACAAATAGTGAGATAGCAGGATTGAAGAGCCCAATAAAATAAGTAGTTGTATTTACATACTTATAGTGAGAGGAATCGTGCTGGTTTGGGAGCCTTCAGATTTATGAAATTTACAGCATTCATTGTTAAAATTGTGGGCCAGTTTTACAATACTATCTTTAGTCATCATGTCCAGTTGTATTATAGCTCTGAGAAATACCATCTGCTGATTTCCTGTGTAGTCATTCATTATACTACTTCCCAGTCTTTGTAAAGATTTCAAAAAGCAGCTCACTGTTAAAATAGATAGCATATAAGGAAGATTCAGATAGATTTCCCAAGTATCTTTTTTCAACCGTGTAACATTTTATGGTTATATGCAGGATTTGGTAGGCATGCATGTTTTTTTTTTTCTTCCGCTTTTTGTTTCATGAATTCTGACTCAGTGGGTTTAAATAGAAAATACTTGATGATAAATGTTTTAACAGACACAAGTAAAGTTTGTGCTTATAAGGACAAGAAATAAAATACTCCAGCTTACTTTAAGTAGCAAGTGCTCAAATAAATGTTAATTTAATAATTTTCTGATCAAATGTAATTAAACGTATCTCCCACTGACATTAAGGAATACACATCTGGGGGCTTTATATGAACAGACTCTAGAGGCTTGCTTTCTGGATAGCTAATAAATTCATTCATCCATTATATGTTATTGTTATATGTTATTGTATGCTATTATGCACTGAGCTGGGACCTAGGGCAGGAAAAATGTCTCTGCCACCCAGAAACTCAGAGTTCTAGTTTCAGTGTACAAAAAGATGCTGATGTGGAAGTAAGCTAACAATTTGAAAATGTAGAGGAAGAAATAGCCCCTTTTGGAGGAATCTGGGTAGACCTCCTAGAGGAGCTGTCATTTATTCTGGATTTTGGACAGTGACTAGGATTTAGCAGGCAGGGAAAGAGGAGAGAGTATGACATTAAGTATATTTGCATGGGGATGGCCAACGTGGAGGTGAACTCAAAAGCAGGCACTTCCAGAGAACAACCAGTGTGAGCCGGTATGTCTGAAACTTAGAATCAGGTCATTTAGAGTGGAAAAACACACCACTGGAAAGGTAGATTCCATCCC
The DNA here is from genome assembly GCA_004024625.1 of Mellivora capensis. Taxonomy (NCBI): domain Eukaryota; kingdom Metazoa; phylum Chordata; class Mammalia; order Carnivora; family Mustelidae; genus Mellivora; species Mellivora capensis. The sequence goes on from PISX010032222.1 coordinate 14,419, forward strand.
TCCAGTCTTGTAGAGAAACTTTTTTTGAAAAAGAAATGTTAAATAGGGTGTAATAATATAAAAAATGTGTCAAAGGGACTTGACTTTTCTCAAAGCCTTTATCCAATAGTGGGCTTTCCTGACCTCCCTCAATTGTTCCTCTATACCAAATATGCTGAACACTTACACGAAGTGATTCATACTGTTCTAATTTCTGAATTTAATTAGAAAAGAACTGTCCATAATGAATGCCAGCCTTAGTGTTTCCATAGCTGTTATCACTTCTAGCAAGGAATATTTCTAAAATCATCTACGTCCACATCCCACATTTCTATCTTTACAAGTTTCTCACTGCTGCTAGTTCAAGAAATATGTAGATAACATGATGTGAGAAACGTAGCAAGACTTGAAAATCTTTTCTTATTAATCACACACAAGTTCCCTTAACTGATGATAACGTTAAATAACGTTAATTAATAATTCCCTTAACTGATGATAATGTTAAATAACATTTGATTTTTGTTTGGGTGTCAGGTCTCATCAGGAAATAATAGCACAATCAAATTGGAGAGAGTTGAGGTGAATGTAATGAAAGGCTATTACAAACGTGTGGACAGGATACAGGGAAAACACAAGGATTGTCTGGTACCCAGGGGATAGTGGGAAAAGGATACCAACCCCATGCCTGAAGTGTTGAGGAGGGAGGGTAATTACTTTAACAGTCCATAGAGAGAAACCCTAGGAAGGGTCCACCTCCTGGGAACCACTGGGACAACCAGCTTAAGAGGACTTCACAGGGTGGGGGTTCAGGAAATAATCTCCAAACACACTTTGTTCCTTCCTTCTAATTTTCTGCTAACCAGAAGCCAGAATATAAGGAGTCTGGAATGCAGATCCTCAGGGCCCAGAGTAATGTGGGAAGGGTGGAGAGTATATCCTCAGGGGCAAATGGACAATGTCCAGCAGAACTTGTTTAGATTAGTTCAGTTTTCAATCACTTATATTGTTACAACACTAAAGTGGTGGTCTAAGGTGATTTGGGGGATATAAGTCGTGATCTGACATGATTCCCCTGCTAACTCCCAGAGTGTTAAACCTGAAGTACCACACCATTTTTGAAAAGCTAAAGGTGTGTGGAACAGGAAATGAGTTAGGACAAAAGGCAACGGTGTGAAAAATACCGGTGGAATTTTGATCAGAATGGCACTAAAAGTATAGATTGCTCTAGGCAGTATAGACATTTTAACAATGTTTATTCTTCCGATCCAAGAGCATGGAATGGTCTTCCATCTTCTTGTGTCTTCTTTAATTTCTTTCATGAGTGTTCTGTAGTTCCTCGAGTACAGATCCTTTACCTCTTTGGTTAGGTTTATTCCCAGGTATCTTATGTGTCTTGGTGCTATAGTAAATGGAATCGATTCTCTAATTTCCCTTTCTGTATTTTCATTGTTAGTGTATAAGAAAGCCACTGATTTCTGTACATTGACTTTGTATCCTGCCACGTTACTGAATTGCTGTATGAGTTCTAGTAGTTTAGGGGAGTCGTTTGGGTTTTCCATATAAAGTATCATGTCATCTGCGAAGAGAGAGAGTTTGATTTCTTCTTTGCCAATTTGGATACCGTTTATTTCTCTTTGTTGTCTGATTGCTGTTGCTAGGACTTCTAATACTATGTTGAACAAGAGTGGTGAGAGTGGGCATCCTTGTCATGTTCCTGATCTCAACGGGAAGGCTGTGAGCTTCTTCCCATTGAGGTTGGTGTTTGCTGTGGGTCTTCCATAGATAGATTTTATGAAGTTCAGAAATGTTCCCTCTATCCCTATACTTTGAAGCATTCTAATCCGGAATGGATGCTGGATTTTGTCAAATGCTTTTTCTGCATCAATTGAGAGGACCATGTGGTTCTTCTCTCTTCTCTTACTGATTTGTTCTATCACATTGATTGATTTGCGAATGTTGAACCATCCTTGTAACCCAGGGATGAATCCCACCTGGTCATGGTGGATAATCTTTTTAATGTGCTGTTGGATCCTGTTTGCTAGGATCTTG
>PISX010032223.1:0-16445 GCA_004024625.1 Mellivora capensis
TCTCATCTTTCAGATTGGCAAAGACCAAAAAGAGTTCTTGAGACTAAACTACTATGTTAGCAGAATGTGGAAAACAAACATGTTCATACATGCTAATGACAGGAATGTGTACATTTGTCAATACCTAACAAAATTACAAATGTACAGAAACAGGTATATTTTTACAATGTGCCAAATTATGAATTCATAAGGAAAATTTATTGTAACATTGATTATAACAGCACAAGATTGCAGAAGTTTGGAAGATCTAAATGTTCATCACTATTAGACTGGTTAATTAAATGATGGCACAAACTTAAATGGAATATATGCAGCTATTTAAAAGAACAAGACAGTGTATTATCTGACTCAGTTGTTTGAGCATATACCTTGGGCTCAAATCATAAGCTTGGGGTCCTGGGAAGAAGCCCTGAATGGGGCTCCCTGTTCAGGCGGGAGTCTGCTTCTCTCTCTCTCTCTCTCTCAAATAAATAAATAAATATTTTTTAAAAGAGGCAGTATTACACATCTTTTTCCCAGATACATATACCCACAATATATTGTTCAGTGAGAAAATCAAGATATTAAAAAAGAGCACTGTTGTGCAAAATTTGTCACTGTCTTAACATCTTGCTTTTCTCACTCAACAATATCCATAGACTATTTCTGGGAAAAAAAAAACATAAGGACATTACTAACATTGGTTGCCTTGAGGGAACATAATTATGTGACAAGACAGGAGCTTAATTTTTATTCTATATTTGTTTACACTTTTTATTTTTTATTTTTTTAAAGATTTTATTTATTTATTTGAGAGAGAGGCAGTGAGAGAGCATGAACGAGGAGAAGGTCAGAGGGAGAAGCAGACTCCCCGTGGAGCTGGGAGCCTGATGCGGGACTCGATCCCGGGTCTCCGGGATCATGACCTGATCCGAAGGCAGTCGTCCAACCAACTGAGCCACCCAGGCATCCCTTGTTTACACATTTTAAATTTTGATTTGGGTACAAGGAACACCTCCTAATGGAATGATAATCACGAAGATGAATCGAGGAGGACGAAGAAATCAATGGTGATAAACAGAATCCAACATATTGAGACTGAAACCAGGTCTGTCATTCACAAAAGATGTGGCCTTTGGTACACTGTTTAACCTTTTAAATTCTGTTCCCTGGAATAAGAACCTAGGGACATAATGGCACTTTTCAAGCTAACTACAAAGCTATAGTAATCAACACACTTGGATGCTGATACAAAAATAGACACATTGATCAGAGGAACAGGATAACCACCAGAAATAAACTCATGCTTATCTCATCAATTAGTCTATAACAAAGGAGACAAGAATACACAATGGACAGTCTCTTCAGTAAATGGTGTTGAAACACCTGGAGAACTACATGCAAAAGAATAAAAACTGAACTGCTTTCTTTTGCCTTACACAGATGTGAAATAAAAGTGGAGTAGAGATCAACAGGTAGGACCTGACCATAAAACTCCTAAAAGAAACACAGACAACAATCTCTTACACATCAGCCTCAACAACATTTTTCAGGATATGTCTCCTCAGACAAGGAAAACAAAGGCAAAAATAAACTCTTGGACTTCATCGAGCTAAAGAGCTTTTGCACAGTGAAAGAAACCATCAGCTAAACGAAAAGGCAACCTACTGAAGGAGAGAAGATATTGTGAACAATATATTTGGATAGTATCCAAAATATATAAATAAAATGTACAACTTAACACCAAGAAAACAAATAATCTGATAAAAAAAAATGGGCAGAGGATCTGAATAGACATGTCTCCAAAGATGACCTACAGAGGGCTAAAGGAAACATGAAACAATGCTCAACATCACTATCATCAGGGAAATGCAAATTAAACACAAAATGAGATACCATCTCACACAAGTCAGAATGCTAAGAATCAATATGGCAAGAAATAACATGTGCTGGTGAGGAAGTGGAGGAAATGTTAAAATGAAGGTTTGTGAAGTGTCTGTCACAGTGCCTGGCACATGGGAGCACCTCACTCAGTGTAGCCAGTTCTGCTGCTGCTGTTGCGCGACATGTGTCCTGCCTCCCCATTCAGGATGTCAAGGACTCAGCAGGGGGACAACATGCTCTGGCCCTGAATAGAGCACTGGCTTCTCTGGGAGCCCAGGGAAAGCTCAGGAGGAAACCAGCATCTGCTATACCCTCTTCTCCATCTCCAGGTGGCTGTGTCCCAGTCGTTATCACTAATTGGGACAGGGAGATGGTCCCTGGAGGACCCAGGTAGGTATAGGGCCTGTGCCCTCTGCACATTTGACATTCCAAACTTTAAATTGCTTCTGGGACTAACAGGGTCCCTGTAGGAGTTCACAGCTACTTCTTGAGGACTCCTTTCACTGCTGGGGAAGATATACCCGTGGGATTTCTGGGCTTCAGACCAGGATGACAGGTCCTCTCCATGAAGAGTCTATAGCTGAGACACCCAGTTAGCCTGCACATCTAGGAGGAAGGATGTGAGAGAAACCCCACCAGAGGCTAAAGTTTCCACAGGGATGTATGGGGAAAAAGAAGACACAGGGTCTCAGAGGTGAAAGAACTCCAGCAGGAGAGTGTCTGGGGTCCTTCTCTGGGATCCAGGGTCTGGCCCAGGGCACAGTAAGGAGCTGAGAATTGGCTCTGAGATCAGGAGACTCGGAGAAGTGGCTGCAAACAGGATGCAGGTGGGGAGCGCTGGGCTGTGGTGGGGACGAGCTTGGTGGCCATGACTTTTGCAGACCATTTTCCAAAGATGGACCTTCCTCCTCCCCCTGCCTCTGCTCCAAGCACCTTCCAACTGCTTAGCTGAGGCTAAGCCCAGGCAGTCCCTCCTGCTCTACAAGCTCACCACTGACCAAGCCCTGCCCTGACACTGCTGTTCCATCCTCCCTGGGAGGAGCCCAGAGTCCTGGGAAGAAGGCAGCCTGATTTCCACCCCATCCTGCTGAGATTTCCCAGAAGACTGAGCCTTTCATGGGGTCAGAGGGTGAGCAGACAGGCAAGCTGGGACCCATCCTGTCTGTGATGCCCAGTCTGTGGCTAGTTCTGTCCTCCTCACTTTCTTTCTACCCCTTATTCATGGGGATACCTCCCAAGACCCCCAGTGGTTGCCTGAAACCACAGATAGTACTGAACTCTATGTATCCTGTTTCTTCCTATATACACATACCTATGATACAGTTTAATTTACAAATCTGACAGTGAGAGGTTAACAATAACCAATAATATCATACAACAATTATAACAATATCACATAATAAAGTTATATGAATGTGGTCTCTCCCTCACAGTATCTATACTGGGCTCCCTTTCTTCCTGTGACAATAATGCGAGATGATAAAATGCTCACATGATGAGCCACAGTGAGGCAAGTGACCTAGACATTTAGATGCAACATAAGGCTACCCTTGACCTCATGACCACAGGTCAGAAATGCTATCTTCTGCTTCAAACCACAGCTGGGGTGCTGGGGGGGGCAGAACTGAAATTTTGGAAGCACAATATTGGTAAGGGAGATTACTGTACTGAGAATTTTTTTTGCCTGAACACAAAGTAATTTCTGCCTGTAATTTATTACATAATCTGATAGTATTGAAGAGTTACAAAGCAGAATCCCTTTCCCAATTGATTTTGTTATAACTTCTTTTCAATCACTTTTATCCACATATACTGTTTACCTAACTGAGATCAAAATGGTACGTACAATTTTGCATTCTCACTTTTATCTTTAAAGTGTAATGATGTGCTAGTGTAAAAATTATAAATGTAACTTAAATGTCTAATATTCCATTATATGAAATGGCACCATTAGGCATTTATTGGCAGACAGTTATGAAGGCTTCCATTGAGAGATACTGGCCTTCCACTTCATTGAGCACTCACAATTTTCTTCCAGAGGTTGAAATACTGAGTTATGTGCATTTCCCAGCTTTTTCATTTTTCTACACACGCTGCTCTCCACAGAGGCGGCATGACAATACATGGGGCTCAGGACTGCATTCCTTTTCTCAGCTGCCTGCTGCCTCCAGAGATAAGTAGGGATCAAGCCACAAGCAAGCCCTATCCGGGTGTCACACCCGTAGGATGCAGCCACGAAGGTAAGAGCTTCCCTTCCTTTCCCGCTCTCACAGGCTGACTCATGTGCACCTGGGGCTGTAGGTGTCAGAGCTCTCTGTCTCCTCCAAAACCTGACACAGCACTATTTCCTGCTGGCCATATCGTGATGGGAAACCAAGCATTCAGATCACCTCTTCACTCACACACTCACACACACACACACACATACACACACACACAGCCAAAGGAAGGGGCTGTAACCTTCACCCAAGACTGCTCCCTGCCTGTGGAGGACAGCGCTGGGCACGCCATGACAGAGTTGGGATGCCCTGGGAGGAAAACTCTTCAGCCTTTTTTGTGCTGCACATGGGGATGTGATGCACATGGGGAAACCGAGGCCTGGGGACTTGCTCAGGCTACATGGAATATCCATATCCATGGATATGGACTAGCGGGGGCTGATCCCACAGCTCTGGGCTGAGTGCAGGGCAGGAGTCACTCTGCCTGGCAGTGTATCTCACATAAACTCCAACCACGACTGAAGCAAGAGCACGCTGGGCTATGAGACAGAGCAGAGAGCACACAGAGCTGGTACTGCAGAGACAGACTCTCTCCAACATCTGTGCAAGACAGTGCGGCAGCTATTTGGTGGGCAGAACCCAGATTTGCGACCTGTGATCCAACCCCGGCTCTGGCGTTCAATCTTAAGAACCAAATATTTGGCTCCTCTGAGCTTTGCTTACTTTTACCTATGACACCTGAATGAAAGTGTCTTCTCCAGGCTTGCTTCAAAGAATATGGCACAGAATAGATGTTCATTAATATTAACCACTCGTCGTCTACACTCTGCCCATGCCTACACACACTCATCACACACACACACATACACACGTGTACACACCACTGCAATTAAAGAAAGAGCTATAGAAATATTACAAATAGAATTCTGAATACAGAGTCTGGCAATTGTTGCTGAGAGTCTGTAAATCCTCTACCCAAAGGCATGCAAGTCTTCCCATAAGCTAGCTGCTTGCAGGGAACCCACAAACAGAGGCAGAGAGCCAGAATATTACAGAAGCATACAGTATAAACATAAAAGGACAAAGAAAAACCATTCCTTAGACACCCTTGGCTAAGAGTTCACCAAACTCTAATGAGCTGGGATTAGATGTTAATGCTGTACATCCTGCTGTCTGATAACTTACAGTCTGCCCAGTTATTAAGAACTGAGTTAACTGGTCAGTAAGCTGCATGGCTGTCATCCCATAGTGTGGGTTCACTCACTCAAATTACTCCTTCTGTGGCCTTCATAAATTCTTCCCCGTGAGGGAACCTCCCCCATATATTGCCTTTAATATGTATTAGAATAGGCAGATCCCGGGGCGCCTGGGTGGCTCAGTGGGTTAAAGCCTCTGCCTTCGGCTCAGGTCATGATCCCAGGATCCTAGGATCAAGCCCCGCATGAGGCTCTCTGCTCAGCAGGGAGCCTGCTTCCTCATCTCTCTCTGCCTGCCTCTCTGCCTACTTGTGCTGTCTGTCAAATAAATAAATAAAATCATTAAAAAAGAAAAAAGAAGAATAGGCAGATCCCAATTCTGACAATAGGCAAGTCTGTTGCTGAGGGTGGGCCGACTAAGGAAGGACCCCTCGTATGGCTGAACACTGACCTAGGCTTTATTCTGTCTGGGTGGGGATTAACTTTTTTTTTTTAAGATTTTATTTATTTGTTTATTTGACAGAGATCACAAGTAGGCAGAGAGGCAGGCAGAGAAAGAGGGGGAAGCAAACTCCCTGCCGAGCAGAGAGACCGATGCAGGGCTCCATCCAAGGACCCTGAATATGACCTGAGCTAAAGGCAGACACTGTAACGCACTGAGCCACCCAGGTGCCCCGGATTAACACTTTTTTAAAAAGTTCCTTCCAAATGTAATCAACGTTTAACGAGGCTTGAAATTTTGGTAGTTGTAGAATAGGATCAGCTTGGGGATTCCCCTCTCTAAGAATCTAGGAAAGCCCAGATTAAATGAAATTTCTTCTTTTTTTTTCTTTCAAAAGATTTTATTTATTTATTTGTCAGAGAGAAACAGCGAGAAAGAGCGAGCACAGGCAGACAGAGTGGCAGGCAGAGGCAGAGGGAGAAGCAGGCTCCCTGCCGAGCAAGGAGCCCGATGTGGGACTCGATCCCAGGACGCTGGGATCATGACCTGAGCCAAAGGCAGCTGCTTAACCAACTGAGCCACCCAGGCGTCCCTAAATGAAATTTCTATGCATTTACATCAAAAGAAGTAACTTACAGCATTTTCCCACGCTCATAATAAAGCAGAGGAAAAGTCCTCCTTGACTGGGGATTACCTCTGCTGGGCTCAGGTCCTGTCTCTATCACCACCTTGCTCAGAAGACTTGGACAGGTCACTTCCCCTCTCTGGGCCTCAGTGCAGTATTTGTAAGCCCTCTTCCAGCCCTGACCGTCCCCCATCTAAGATCTAACCACACTCCTACCTACTGTCTCTTTCAGTCATTTATCTCTTATGTACATATGTTGTCCCGTTCTGTAGCACAGAGTGATGGTGTACCAGATGCCTGAGACGTTTCTCAAGAAAGCCTCCTTTGCTGCATTTGTCCTTGGCTGATGACAGAAGGGATAGCACATGGAAAAAGCCAACTGGTCCGCCCCTGTGGTGGGGTTTATTCTCCTGGGCCTCTCAGCCTACCCAAAGCTGGAGAAAATGTTCTTTGTGCTCATCCTCCTGATGTACCTGGTGATCGTACTGGGCAATGGGGTCCTCATCCTGGTGACCGTCCTTGACTCCCGCCTGCACACGCCCATGTACTTCTTCCTGGGGAACCTCTCCTTCTTGGACATCTGCTACACGACCTCCTCAGTCCCTCTAGTCCTGGATGGCTTCCTCAGTCCCAGGAAAACCATCTCCTTCTCAGCCTGTGCCATGCAGATGTTTCTCTCCTTTGCTATGGCAGGGACAGAGTGTGTGCTTCTGGGCATGATGGCATTTGATCGCTATGTGGCCATTTGTGACCCCCTTAGGTACCCTGTTGTCATGAGCAAGGCTGCCTATGTGCCCATGGCGGCCAGCTCCTGGGCTATTGGTGGCACGGCTTCTGTGGTACACACATCTTTGACAATTCAGCTGCCTTTCTGTGGGGACAATGTCATCAACCACTTCACCTGTGAGATCCTGGCTGTCCTGAAGTTGGCCTGTGCTGACATCTCCATCAATGTGATCAGCATGGGGGTGACCAATGTGATCTTCCTGGGGGTCCCAGTTCTCTTCATCTCCATCTCCTATGTGTTCATCATTGTTACCATCCTGAGGATCCCCTCAGCTGAGGGGAGGAGAAAGGCCTTCTCCACCTGCTCTGCCCACTTCACTGTGGTGGTCATCTTCTATGGGACCTTATTTTTCATGTACGGGAAGCCCAAGTCTAAGGATCCCCTGGGGGCAGACAAACAAGACCTTTCAGACAAGCTCATCCCACTCTTCTATGGGGTGGTGACCCCCATGCTCAACCCCATCATCTACAGCCTCAGGAACAAGGATGTGAAGGCTGCTGTGAGGAACCTGGTGGCTCAGAACTGTTTCACCCAGTGACGGAGGACTCCTCTGTGTTCTCACCATATGGGATAAAGGACCTCTGATCATTATAGCTGCCATCCGATAGACAAGTCACGTGATCCAGAATCCTCTCTTGCCCTTCTTTCCATTTTCAGAGAACGTTTAACTTTTCAGAGTATATCTTCTGAGTTTTAGCCACACAGCTGAGAGTTTTGACAGATGCCACACAACAGATCTCTAATTGAATACACAAAGACATTCTGAACACATGATAAAACCGAGGTGAGAGGAGCCAGCCATCAGAGCGAGCTTGGTGAATGGCCTGCACTGTGTCTAGCTACACACCCAGTGCACAGAGGAGAGAGGGTGCTCCCAGCACTGTTGCCATCCCTCTTGGATTCCCCAGGAGAGTCACAGGAACAAGGAGAAGTGGGAATTTTCATTTTGGACTTTTTTTTGGAAGACAGTTTGGCTGAAGTATAAGAAGAGACAAAGACAAGTTCTCCACCTAGAGAGCTTTTGAGTGGGAACAAGCTATTCTGGAACACCCCATTTCTTCTTAGCTATGAGGAAATTGAGGCTATTTTTTCTCAATGCACTTCACATTATGAAACACTGCTCGTAAGTTAATGGCAAGAAGGAATATAAAGTTGAATTTGATGCTCATCACTTACAGCAATTCCCACTAAAAAGCTAGTATTTGATTGGATAATAACTCACATTCTGGAAAAAAGAAAGATGATAGAGATAGAGAGACAGAGGCTGAATATATTTGAAGAATTTGGGCTAACATATGACATGTTTTTTTGTTCCAGGACTTCTCAAAGTCTTTATTATGCTAGAGTACACAGTGAATGTCCAAGAGACTTAAACTCGGTCGCATTTCCTGAGCCTCCATAGCTCAGCAGGATAAAAACTGGGAAGCTTTTTCTTACCAGTGACCTTTGGTGGGTTGCCTAACATTTTTCAGTCAATTTCTTCATATTTTAACATCTGACCACTTGATTTTACACAAATTAGATAAGATATTAGCTTTGTAAAGGGTAAGCACAATGGAACTATTAGATACCAGTTTTGGTCGTATCATGAATGCTGCCCAGGGCTATGTGCCATGTGGAACAGAGTAAGACACCACCCCTATATAGAGCAATAGACACACAAGGTAAATGAGAGATTCAGAGGTGTTAGCAGGTGAATAGACACATTTTCATGGCAAGTTCTATGAAATTCTTTGAATATGGCACACATATTTAAAAAGAATTTAGAAAGTGAGTCCAATTTTGAGACTGGATCTTGGTAGTAGAAGGTTTTGCTTCAATGACAGATATGTTTCTTATATTTATTAAAAATGAGTTGTGGGCCACCTGGATGTCTCAGTTGGTTAAGCATCTGCCTTCTGCTCAGGTCATGATCTCAGAGTCCTGGAATCGAGCCTGTGCCAGGCTCCCTGCTCAGTGGAAAGCCTGCTTCTCCTTTTCCCTCTGCCCACCACTACTCATGCGCTCTCAATCTCTCTATCTCAAATAAATAATAAAATCTTTAAATAAAGTGAGTTGCATAAGGATACATATTTTGTTTATAAAATTTCACATCCTTATGTGAGTCCTGTTCTTGATTTCTTCTTTGCACCAGTAGGGAACAGTCTTGCTCTTGCAAATACACAAATGCCATCTAGTGGCTATTTAAGCAAACTTCAGACACTTAGTGGAGCCATGCAATATCGTTGTTAGAAGAGGCTTGGGGGGGGTTTCTTGTTCAACCCTATGCACAGGATGCATGCTGTTCCTCTTCAATGTCCCTGACCCCAGTCAACTGGCATTTGCTTGGACATTTCCAGTGACAAAGAATTCAATACATCCAGAGTCTGGCTTTTTCATACAGCCTTTGCAAATTTTTCTTTGAATTATGCTTAACTATACCCTCCAGTAGCTTCTACCTTCACTCCTAATTAGGTTTAGTGCCTCTATATGAAATGCACCAAATCTCTTTCCTTCTGGTATATGAAGATAGTTCTTCTAGATAGTTCCCCTCCAGCTCCAACAGTCCCAGTCCTTCCTCTGATGCCCAAATGACCCACCTTTACCCCACTGTGTCTAGAGCATCATCAAAAATGGAAAGAGTATGATAGTTCTGAAAATACCTTGGGAATAATAATGATGCTGCCAAGCTAACTCTATTTCCCCCAGGATAACTGAGATTAGACTGGTATAGAGAATCACTTTTGAAGACCACCTTCTTGTTAGACCATCCTCTGCTCCCTTGCTTTTCCTCTGAGTAATGGCAATCATATCATTTTATATCATGGATGACATAATGTTAATGTAATTGTTAAGTAAAAAATCACATAAATTGTTTTCTCTAGGAACAATGGCTAATTCTACTCCCAACCTCCCATCTCACATTCCTTGTATTTCAAAGTCAACCACCTGTCTCTTGGCCCATGCTTTCAAAAAGAAGAAGTTGCATCAACAGGAACAAGACAACAGAAGACAGAGGAAAACTGTTCTTGGGCCCAGGTCATCGATCTTTCTCAAAAACTATTGCTGTGGTACCATACAATATAGGAATCTATCCCCCAAATGAAAATAATCAGAATGTATAAACTGAAATATTATTGGTCTCTACCAGAATGACATTTGTTTTATGGGTGATTTCTGGACCATGATTTCTGGACCACCTTGACTGGATGACAAGGAATGCTTGGGAGAAGGGGTTTGATCACTTTGGGGGGGGACTGAGTACTTTGGGGGGGGACTGAGTACTTTGGGGCATGTATTAGTTTCTAGAGGCTTAACTAGGTTAAGGGCTGATGAGGCTCGAGGAAAGGAAGATCATTGAGTATGTCTGGATCTACGGTGATTGTATTTTTGAAGTTGATTGAATTGATTGATTAGAAAGAATTTTGATAAGATTTATAACTCCTGCTTTAATAACAAAATAAAAGGAAAGGTTTCAGCTATAAGTTTGGTCATTTTGAGAAATAACCTCTGTGGTTTACCAAATATTAAAACTTTCAAGTCAAAATGGGCTGTGCTTAGTTATTTTTTAAAATTATTTGATTCTTTCTCCAGCCTTTCCTTGTGCATTGTACATCAGTGTCTGTATTCATTCCATTTGAGGCCCACCTGGTCTCTTAAAAAGCTAGCTACAAATACCTCCCAATAAACCTCTGGGCAGACACCTAAGAAGTAAATCCAAGTCTAAGTAAAATGTAGTGGCTTGCCAATGTTTTTACTAGTGAGGAATTATAGGAATTTAGCCATAGAATTTGAAAATAAATTGAAGTCTCTTTTTAGCCATTTTTTGTTTTTAGTACAGACCAAGATCCTGTTCATTGCAACATGTTTTCATAGGCATGAATGCTTGTGTTTGATCCAGGAATAATAAATGATTGACTGTTACCCAGCATCAGGGTGGAGTGGGATTCCTGGCACTTTTCTTTTTTTTTTTTTTAAGCAAAGGAAAAAACAACTGAGCAGAAGTGTGTTCTTTCAACAGCTTTTTGTGGAAATGTAGATTAAAGAGACTAGTTTTCTTAAATCCCTTATTGCAATAATTACAAATACGGTTACATGAAGCTAATGGGAATGCTGTTTAAATCAATATATGTTATCTGACCTAGATGTTTCCTTTAGGGGCTTCAATAAACAAGACATCTTCAGTTTATTAAATGTTTTAACTTAATGAGTTCTGGGTTCAAATATTTTCTTTTTAAATATAAATATTTGCTTTTGCTAAAGCTAATTTGAAATTCTTGAGCGTTGACTTAAGCATGCACAGAAAAGCTCAGTTTTGTTAGAAGAAGCTAAGGAAATCCACTGTTGGAATTTAAAAAGCTGCTAATGTCTTATAAGTCATTATACTTCATGGTGCAAATTTTTACAATGTAGAGTAATATTTAAAATTATTTTAAACAAAAACTTGATGCTAGGCATCACCAAAGAAAAGTCTGTCTCGTTTAAAAAGTGTTCTAAACTGGCAATTCTCAAACTTTTCATGCTGTAGATTAGCAAAACTTAAAAGACAGATGATATCTGATGTTGATGAGAACGGAGGGAAATAAACACTTTTTAAATTCCATTGGTGCTAATGTGAAGTAGGTCAATTTTTAAGATACAATGCTATAAGGGGACATCTGGCTTGCTTAGTCGGTAGAGCATGCAACTCTTGATCTCCGGATCATGAGTTCAAATCCCACACTGGGTATAGAGATTACTTAAAATATAATGCTATAATACTAGGTAGACATACAAAACAAGGAGTTGAATAATGAAAAGAAAATTCAACCATCTTCCAAGAAAGAAAACTAAGAGGCCTAGAAGTCCAAAGTCCTGTTTCACAAGCAGTGTCCATGTATTTACGAGGGGGTACCAGATTTAACAAATCTATATGCAGATGCCCAAGTCAATGCAGATTTCAGATAAATCATTAATACTTTCATAACTATATATACACCCATAAAATACATACATTTAAAAGGTATATTTTTTAGTATAAGTATATATACTTTTATCAAAAAGGGTTTCCATTGATTATCTGAAATTAAAATTTTGCTGGGCAACCTATGTTTTACCTGGCAGCCCTAATTTAAGATAAAACAATAAGAACAACAAGAAAGGAAAGTTTTACCTGGGGTTGATGCTAAAAATCCTGCCCTGCCTCTCCTCTTTTATGATGTCTCCTCCCCCGGGTGATGATTATTGCCAATATTTTGTCACAGGAACTGCTCAGCTAGTTTCTTTATTTTCTAGACACTGTTATCATTACACCTATAAAAAAATAGTGTATCTCTCAAAGGTAATGACATTTTTAACATAATGTGCAATACCATTACCGTGTATAAAATTCTATCAGTAATTTCTTAATATACTCAAATATCTACTCATTTCCAAATTTGGAATTTCCAATTGTCTCCTAATGCCCTAATCTTTTCTTTCTTTTCTTTTTTCTTACAGTTTCTTTGAACAAGAATTTAAACAATCCACACATTGTGCTTTGTTTCAAGTCTCAATTTCTTCATTTAACTGTAACCCCCTTGTTACAGCTTGAATTTCAGAAAGGCAAGGCAGCAAAGATCATAACTGAACAAAAGCAGCAGTCAGAGGATTAGTCAAGTGGTTATTGCTCAGATTTACACTGTTTTTTCCTTGGGTTCAAGTCACCTGTTGGCATATCCTCAGTGTCCACTGAGGAGGACGGATCAGGAATGGCTCCTCTGCCCTGTTCAGGTTGCCTCTCCTCTGTGCCAAAAAAGGTCATGGCGATGTTTGTTCTCCACCCTTGCTGCTGCCCAGGTAGGTGCCCCTCTCTCAGTCTGCCTGGGAGCCACTTCCCTGGAGACTTTCTCCCTCTAAAGTTCTATGGTCCTTTAACCTCCCTGTTCCCTCCCATTGGAGCCTTCCCTTGTCCCCTGATCACTGAGTACCATCTTGTTTCCTCTTGGATGGAGCCAGAGACCATTTGAAATGCATGAACGTGAAGGGGAAAGATCTGAAGTATAGCCTCAAAGTCAAGTGCCCATAAGATACTGAGGTTTTGACCGCAGCCCAGGTTGTCTCTTGGTATATCATGTATACATTATTATGCCACAAAAGTCCTGGTGTCTTTTTTTGCTTCAACTTGTGTCACAAAAATTAAACTCCTGTCACCCAGCGTGGTGTCTCACTCATGCCAAAAAAAGGAGTGTGGGAATGTGATGGGCCAAAAGGGGTAAGGAGTAGGGAAATCCTGCCACATAAAAATGGAGTTAGGTAGGACACATAGAATGGACCCAATAATTATTTGTTGGGTGGAACAGATGAACAAAATCAGTAAAAGGCACCAATCACAGTTCCTAACACATTGTGCATTTTCAATAAATACAACCATAAAATAAGTATTATTATTGGATGATCACTGAGGTCTCTCCTATCTTACCACCAAAGTTCTAAGACATGAATGAGTCAGGATTGGGCCTACATCCAGTGGACACTGGAAGACCCACTTCCTAGGGTCCAGGACAGGGTGCTCAGAGGAGTTACTGCACCTGTGGACTTTCCTTCCTCTTCAGTTATCTTCTCCCACTCACTCTTCCCTAAGAGAGAAGACAGGACATTGTCCTGGGGCCTTAGTGTAGGCTCTTCACATTTCAAACTGAATTGCTGCTGGGATCAGCCCCTGTGCTGATATAAATCCTAAATCTTCATATCAACTCCAAAAAAGAGACAGGCTGGATTCCTAGCCATATTTTACAGGTAAGAAACCTAAGGTCAAAGAAAAAATAAATTTTTCCCTCTGGACCCAAATCCTTATCTTCTGATTCCCACCCCAATGCTAGTTCTTTCCATTTTCCCATTTCTTTTTCATTATTTTCAATCCAAATGATTTTTTTTTGGCAGAATACAAATTAACACATGCCCATTGTAGGAAGTTCATACAAAATCAAAGCAGTATAGGGGTGCCTGGGTGGCTCAGTGGGTTAAAGCTTCTGCCTTTGGCTCGGGTCAAGATCCCAGGATCCTGTGTCGGGCTGTCTGTTCAGTGGGGAGCCTGCTTCTCCCTCTCTCTCTGCCTGCCTCTCTGCCTGCTTGTGATCTCTGTCTGCCAAGTAAATAAATAAAATCTTTTAAAAAAAATCAAAGCAGTATAAGACAGAATTGCATCCCCCCCCATAGGTTAACCACTTTATAAAAAGTTGGAAGTTTTAAATGTTTTATGTGATTGAGACTATATTGCATGTACACATTTAAATCTTATCATTCACTTAATTTTATATCATAACCATCCCTACCATGCTACTAAAAACCCTTTGCTGACATCCTTTGAGTGTGAACAATCTTCCATTTTATGAATATACCATAGTTCTTGACTATGCCATTTATGGATGGACAATTATTTTTCCTAATTTTTCTTGTAAATAATGATGAAATGAACATCTTTGTTAAGAAAACTTGATCCAGGGGTGCCTGGTGGCTCAGTGGGTTAAGGCCTCTGCCTTCGGCTCGGGTCATGATCCCAGGGTCCGGGAATCGAGCCCCGCATCAGGCTCTCTGCTCTGCGGGGAGCCTGCTTCCCCCTTTCTCTCTGCCTGCCTCTCTGCCTACTTGTGATCTCTGTCTGTCAAATAAATAAATAAAATCTTTAAAAAAAAAAAAAAAGAAAGAAAATTTGATCCACTTCCTTGATTATTTCCTCAGGACTAAGTCCCTGAAGAGGATTGCTGGTTTGGCAGGTGTCTGGATATGATGCTTTCACCAGCAGCTCAAGGAAGTCTCTCTCAAGTTGATACTACTGTCATTCAGAAGCAAAGTAATTTCTAACTTCATTAAGTTCTTTAACTTTTCCAAATATGCTTTGTACATTTTGAAACATATTGGTCTCATGTCTGACGGCTTTGGTAGATGTAGAATTTACTAAAATTCCATTTGAAATGCAGTAAAAATATTATGAGATCATGCCAAATTTCTAAGTGTCATTACAGTAAGTTAAACAGACCCTGTTGTTACCTAAAGCTGCCAGACAGCTGAGGTCCACAAGAACGGATCTCATGGCAACTTTGCCAGCCCCAACCCATCCTCCAAAGTCTAGAATTGAATAAGCACCTGCCTATTTGACATCTGTACTTGGATGTATAATAAATCCTCAAATCAAATAAGTCCAAAATAGAACCCTCAGTTTCTCAGTGCCCTTCTTCCGATTTGTTCCTTCCCCATTTTTCCCATCTAAATAAATGGGGGCACCACCACCTGCCTACTTACTCAGGCCAAGAACCTATGGATCTTCATTTACTCCTTCCCTCACCCTCTATATCCAATGCATCAGGGAGTCCCATTTGCCTCCTTCAAAATGTACTGAAATTGAGCCCATTCTGTGGGTACACATGCTTCTCTGCAGGCCATTCCTCATGTTTCAAAGCATGTTTCCTCCCAGCTCAAAACCCTCCAGTGGCATCCTGTCACACTTGGAAGGAAATTCCCAACTCCCACACAATCTTTGTCCTGTCCACCTCTTCACCCACCCTTCCAGCTGACATCCTTCTAAGCCCTTTTCTCACCGTCAAACTTCCCAGTTCCTTTTTGCTACGACATTTGGCACATGCTTCATCCACATCATCACCCTGTGCTGCCCTTCACCTACTCAGGTCTCTACCTAAAGGGCATCTTTCTACATGCCCAAGATGGATGCCCTCCCATTTCCCTGCACCTTTATTCTTCTCTACCGCACTCATTACCACCCAACAAGCAATCTCTTCATTTGCTTGTTTACTGACTATCTCCCCACTGGAATGTCCAGTCCATGGGGGCATAGACTTCCTCTGCTGTGACTATCGCTAACACACAGTATCTGGCAGGGAGCATGGTAGAATGATTAACATGCTCATATAACTATTTGTTGAATAAATGAATGAGGTAGAAGGTTTTCACTATGAAGAATGTGCATTAGACTCATTTGAGCTTATTACAAAGAAGGACAAAGGAAAGGTCATTCTCTGCAACTTGAGTTCCCATTGGAAGAGGGCTGTAAAGCCCAAACTACTAGACAAACGGAGATTAGTGTCATTGTATCAGTGTGGCATTGTGCTTGAGGTTGTGTGCACCTGTAAAAATGGACACGACACACTGCCACATGAGTAAAGACAGCCGCTGTCTGAGATGCTCACAAAGGCTCTCGACCGAGAGAAGGTTTGTTGTAGGCACACTAAATTGCCAAGATTACTGGAGAGTTAGAGCATTTAGGAAAGCAATCATTTCAATTTTAAGGAAAAAAGTTTGAAAATTAGTTTTGTTTTCATATGCTCATAAAAAATTAGTGTTTATTCCAAAGTAGGTACGT
>PISX010032224.1:0-16442 GCA_004024625.1 Mellivora capensis
TTTATTTTATTTTATTTTATTTTAAGATTTTATTTATTTATTTGACACAGAGAAAGAGAGAGATCACAAGTAGGCAGAGAGGCAGGCAGAGTGAGAGGGGGAAGCAGGCTCCCCGCCGAGCAGAGAACCCCATGCAGAGAACCCGATGCGGGGCTCGATCCCAGGACCCTGAGATCATGACCTGAGCCGAAGGCAGAGGCTTAACCCACTGAGCCACCCAGGTGCCCCCGGAAATCAGTTTATTAAAACAAATCCCAGGTGATGCTGATATTCAGGGAAATTCGGAAGTATCACCAGAGGCCAAAACTGAGTCAAAAACCAGGGAAACCAAGACCCAAAGAGGCTAAGTGACTCGTCCAAAGTCACACAGCTAATAAACTGTAAGAAAATATTTAGAGGCCACCTGTCCCCCTAGGACACCCTCCCCATGCCGCGGGCCCACGTGACACAGATGCACATACACACCGCGCATACCCCCTCCAAAACTAACTCTCCAGGCCTGAGGAAAACCCGGGTCCCTTTAATTCTAGGCACAGGACCCAAAGTCTGGGCCAGAGTAGTCCCTATGGAGCGATGAAAGGTCTGTGGTTTCTTGGTGAAAGGTATCACCCTGCAGAGGCCAGCATCTGGCATCATTCTGCTGCCTAGTCCGTGCCCAGGTCACACACCAAGCCATGATGAAACTTGAGCTGCCTCTCCATGTCCTCAGCTGTCCCAGGAGGCTCCAGGGACCCAGCCCCTCAGCCACC
Organism: Mellivora capensis; assembly: GCA_004024625.1. NCBI lineage: Eukaryota > Metazoa > Chordata > Mammalia > Carnivora > Mustelidae > Mellivora > Mellivora capensis. The sequence continues at coordinate 750 of PISX010032224.1, forward strand.
TTCCCTAAGATTCAGGTGTCACTCAACTGGGCCCCAAGCCAGGCTTCTGGTTCCCAGGCTCCCTCCCCATCCTTCAAGCCTGTGGGGATCCCAGGAGATTGCAATTCCCTCTGCTGGAAAGGTCTGGAAGCCCTGGAAAGGAGGGAGTGGGGAGGCACTGAGGCAGTGAGGCCTCTTTCTGGGCCCCGAGAGACCCTTTCCCACTATCAACAAGCCCCATTGGGCAGGCCACTCTGGATTGCTGTCCCTAGGCCCTTTACTGGCAGCCCTGTGTCCTAGTGCCCTTTCTGCCTCCGCCCTTGTCCTGATTCTTCTTCACACACTTGCTGACCATGACCCCTTCTTAAAAACTGCAGTCCCGAAGTTCTAGTGTCCAGGAATTCTGAAAGCAGTCCTCTGCTTCTCCTGATTGTGACCACACCCTTTCCTCACTCCTTACTGGTACCCAAGGTGGGGAGGGGGGCAGCTACAGCAGAGATAGAAGGGCTAAAAACCTGAAACTCACGTCAAAACCAACAGCTAAAGTAACAACAACAATGATGATACTGACAATACCAAGTTGTGTCTAAACCAAGCAACTGGAACTGGTACGCATTGCGTGTTGGGAATGCAAACTGGTACAGCCACTTCTGAAAACAGCTTATCAATTTCTTCTTTTTTTTCTTTTTCAATATTTTGTTTATTTATTTGAGAGAGAGAGAGAGAGCACAAGCAGGGGGAAGTGTAGAGGGAGAGGGAGCAGCAGACTCCCTGCTGAGCAGGGAGCCGGATGCAGAACTGGATCCCACCACCCTGGGATCATGACCTGAGCTGAAGGCAGACGCTTAACCGACTGAGCCACCCAGGCGCCCCAGCTTATCAGTTTCTTACACAGTTAACGGATACTTACCATACAACCCAGCAGGTCCTACGCATACCTACTTAACCAAGAACCCTGGAAACTCTGTCCCCACAAAAACCAATGTGTGAATGCTTAGAGAGGTTATTCCTGATCACTAAACCCAGAAGCCCCCACCCCACAGTGTCTTCCAGCTAGTAAATGGATACATAAATCGGTACATCTGTGCAATGGGACACCTCTTAGCAGCAAGGAGAAGTGAACTACTGGTCAAAGTCTCAAGTGTCTTTTGCTAAGTGGAAGAAGCTAGACTCCAAAACTTACATATTATTCAATTCTATTGATAGGATTTTCTGGAAAAGGTAAAACTATAGGGACGGATCCGGCATTGTCTGGGCTGGAGATAGGCACAGTGTTGACTATCAAGGAGCAGGGGGAATTCTGGGCAGTGACGGAAATGTTCTATATCATGATAGTGGTGGCGATTACCTGACCGTGCACATTTATCAACGCTTGCCGGCTTACACAGGCTGAATTTCACTGTATGGAAATTATCCCACCATTTTCCTAAAAGCCCCTCTCACCTCCCTGCTTTACCTCCTCAGCAGTTGTTGGCCATAACCCTGAGGGCTTATGCAAAAACCACAAAACTAAGCCCTGTCTAAATGCAGTGTGGGATCCAAGATTGGCTCCCAGAACAGAAAAAAAGGACATTAATGGAAAAACTGGTGAAATCCAAATAAAGTCTGGAATTTATATTTTTTAAAAGATTTTATCTATTTATTTGAGAGAGAGAGAGAGAGGACCAGTGTGGGGAGGGGCATAAGGAGAGAGAGAAGCAGCCTCCCCACTGAGCTGGGAGTCCAACACAGGGCTCAATCCCAGGACCGTGAGATCATGACTCAAGCCAAAGTCAGATGATTAACCGACTGAGCCACGAAGGTGTCCTGTAGTTTCATTGGTAGTAGTGTACCAATGTCATTTCTTACTTGTGACAAATGTACTGCGGTAATGGGAGATGTTGACATTAGGCGAAACTGGATGAAGGACATACGGGAACTGTACCGTATTAGTCTTGTACCAAATCTCAGGGGGGTTCTGCGTCCGGCTAACTGTCTGTGATGAGTCCCCTGGAGACTGAGCTTCTCATTGTTCTACCCCAAAGCCTGGGATGACAGAGCAGTCACTCTCTGTGTTCTGCAAGTTCTGTAAGTCTAAAATTATCCCAAAATGATAATAGTTATATATAACATAATATATAATATATATATTATATATTATATATTACATATAATTTTATATTTTTATTTTTATCATGTATACATAATTTTTTATCATTTTGGAAAAATTAGTCCCAGCTCTTTTGCACAGAGAAATGAAGACTTATGTTCACACAAGAACTTGAACATAGCAGCTTTATTTGTGATAGCCCTAAATTGGAAACCACCCAGTTGTCCTTCAACATGGTTACAAAAACTGGAGCATATTCTACCATGAAATACTGTTCAGCAATAAAAAGAAACAAACTGTTGATACACACCACAACCTCGATGAATCCCCAGACTTATGCTGATTGAAAAAAGCCAAACTCCAAAGGTTATATACTATATGTTTCCTTTTTATGTAACATTCATGAGATGACAAAAGCATAGACGTGGAAGACGGATTCGTGGTTACCATCAGTTAAAGAGAGGGGAGGTTGATCAGAAAGTAGCTGTGGTTATAAAATGACAGCACGAAGAGCCTTTTGAGGATGGAAATGTTCTGTGTCTTGATCGTATCAACACCAGCATCCAGGCTGTGATATTCTAGTATCGTTTGGCAAGACGTTATCATCGGGGAACTGGGTACAGCACCCATGAGAATTCTCTATATTATTTCTTACAACTGCATATGAATCTACACTTATCTCAAAATTTTTAAAGTTTAAGTAAATTTAAGCTTGAGAAAGAAAAAAAAAAAGGAAAACTGCTGCCACTTCCTCAAGACAAAAGAAGAGCCACGGCCTCCAGATAGTCAAAGCTGCTGGACCAGCCAGGATGGACTAGTTGAATCAGGAGGATGGTCAGCTTCCCCATTCTGCATCCAGTGTCTGCCTCTCTCCACTATGGCCTCAGGCAAGTCCTCTCAAGCCCTCTCCCTCCCTTCTCTACCAAAATGCAGACAAGCAGATAAAGCCACTAGCAGCAATCCTGGATAATTGTTCAGACAGCAAGTGCCCGCTCACACGAGGGTATGCCTCTTAATGGTAATAAGCCCTGGTAAGCTAAAAAGCGAATCTCCAGTAGTGAAGTTGGAAATTGCTGACCCAGCAGACAGAGGAAGGAAGACATTTAATGTAGTTGGAGTACAGGAGAGCTTCTTTGAACTCAGGAAAACCCATCAGGCCTGTGAGCCGGGACGATTCATCAGGCCAGCTGTGCCCAGCAGAGACCTAAGCACCAAGGTAGGGGACAGGAGGTGGCAGAATGTGTTTTTCAGTAGTGGCATTTCGATATTGGATGGGAATGCTTAGAAGCAGAGAGAACTATCATTTAAAAAATAAAGATATGCATTACTTTGCCTAGAACGTTTCACCCCCTGTACTTTGGACCAAGCATGGCCCATTCTCATTCTAGTTAGGGGAGCTGAATTGGTGTGGTCAACTTGCTTTGATCACCTGACCCAAACCTGGCCAATCACGGTGCCCTTCTACCAGAGGGTCCCAGTAATAAAGGTAACGCAATAGTGAGAGGCAAAGCCTGGGTTGGGACTTAATGATTTCTGACTTCCAAACTAGTTTCTCTCCAATCTTCCACCCTATTCTCCAAAAGCACAAAGATTTTTCTCTTAGCAAATTTCATCAGCTTAGATAAAGCTTTATAGTACTCAGACATCTCAGCTGCTTAGAACCTCAAAACTGTGGGGGTCCCGGTACCCCCTTGTGCCCTAGCCAGATGGACGTGAGATCCTAGGAAATTTACTTTGCCTTCCTGGGCCTCAGTTTCCCCAACTTCCATTTGTGTAAATAACCGTAGCGATCTCCCAGGGGGGTCTTGCAAATTAATTGAGACAATCAATGGAAGGTGTTCAGCATGTTAGCAAGCACTCCCACAGCAGCGCTCAGCAAGCAGACTCTGATCATTATGAAAGAGAAACCCAGGGCCAGACATCTGTCACCATGTCAGCCGCCTGACGTCCCTAATGTCCCAGGCTCTGACCTTCTCCCTCTTCCCAAGCCCAGCCCTGCCCAGACCATTCTTGTCTAAACTTCCCCAAATGTCACTCTTTGGTTTTTACTTCTTTATGCTCTGTGTCTTTATCTAGGTGACATTTTTGTTTTCTTCCACAGGGACTTTTAGGAGAACAGGAGTGAAAGCAACAACAGGGCCTCTGGTCAGGCTTCCCCAAAGAACAGGAGGATATTTTGACCTAGAGACACTCCAAGGGAGTCCCAAGGGAGTGGAGGAGGAGAGAGGGGTGCGACTGAGCAAGGGAGTGCTGTGGGCAGTTCTGCAACTAAGACAAAGGGTGGGCCTCCCTTTCTAGGAAAAACTCCACAGACAGAATCTCAAGTGTGATGAGTCAAGGAAATCCAGCTCTGGAATTCTTCATAAGCCTGGGTCCATGTAGGAACTTGGGGGGCAGGTTAAAACACTTTCTAGCATGTTCTGTCCATATAGGGTTATGCTGGCTGGCTCAGTCAGATCAATCCTAAGCGTTCCACACTGGGTGATGAGACCAAGATACAGAGCTGGCCACCTCTGTGGTCCCCCCAGAGACAGGCTCTCCCAAGGCTCTAAGCCCCTCAGCCTTGCATTACCGTGGTTGTGTGCGAGGTGGGTGAGGATTGTCTCCATGGCACCTGGTGCCTGGAATACATCAATTAGAGTTTCAGGGGCGGTCAAATGAAGGACAGAGATCCTGCTCCATGGAAAAATGAAGAACAGGACTGGCTGAGAGTTTTGCGTCAGTGGTCCTAGAGGGCTCCATCTGCAAACTTGACTCCCTCTAGTCCACCAGCTCATCACTGCCGCCCCTGACTCTCCAGCAACTGGCCAGCCTCATGCATGGGCCCCAGTGTGCTCTCAGGTTACCTGCCCCCCCCTTGGATTCAGCCCACTGGAGCCAAGAGGAAAGCCTGCCTGGAGCTAGCCAGTCCAGTTCCTTCTGCCAGGATTTGGAACTTTTTACCTGCGAGGGTAGCAGGTGAGCGGGATAAGGGGCACCCCTGCAGGAAGGTCCGTGGCACAGGGCTCCGTTCCAAGCCGCTCTCATTGCAGGTGCTCCCAAGGCCCATGCTGTGAGCTCAAAGCCCAGTACGTCCCTATTCATCCCCCTTTCTGGCTTGCGATGGCACAAAAGTCCATTTGCGTTGCTTGCAAGCAGAAGAGCCATAACTGCTTATTCCCACACATCCTCATATGCCAGCCTGAAACCCAGCATGAGCCCAGATGTGCCCCTGTCATCCACGTGTGAGGTGCTTGGAGCCCACACCTGCTGTGTGCTTCTTTCTGCAAAGCCAGGGGGGCTGGCCGTATGGAGGAGGCAGCAAGCTCAAGGGGAGAACAAGTCCTGGATTGGAATCAGGAAGCCCAGATTTTACATTTAGTTCAGCCATCAACTTGCCACGTGACTCTGGACCTTTGTCACTGCATCTCTGAGCCTTTTGATCTTTTATCCGTTTAATTCTGTCTCACCAATGCCAGAGCAAGAACTCTTTCTTCCTGTGCTGGTCTTTCCTTCAAACTGGTCCCTCCCCTTCCCTTCCATTCTGCCCTAACACACACACACACACACACACACACACACACACACTCCCACATGTCGGCACACTCTCTCTGTTGTGGACATATATGCATGTGTGCCTTCCTTCTTTGTCTTTCTCTCTTTTTCTCTCTCCCATAAGATGCCTTGAATTAGATGTGTCTTTGCAGTGCATAGGGAGGAGATAAGGGACCGTATCAGTCAGAGCAAGTGAGGCGATTCTGTAATAACAAAACCCCCAAAACCTCAGGGGGTTTCTGCATCCACCTAACTGTGGTGAGTCCCCTGGAGACCGAGCTTCTCATTGTTCTGCCCCAAAGCCTGGGATGACAGAACAGCCGCTCTCTGGGTAACTGCCTGTTTTTTGGTCAGTGGGTTTTTGTGACAGCAGGAAAGAGCAATGTGGCTGTCCCGAAACAGACCCAGGGTCCATGAAGCAAGTGCAAAGAGCTGATCTGTGAGGTGCAAGGAATACGGGTATGGAGAGGGAAAGTGCAGCAGGGAAAGGAAAGCAGCTAATAAAGGATGCGGATTAAGCCAGCTGCTGTGGGTGAATGCGGTTCACCCTATAGGAAATCCCAGGGAAATGGTGAGGAGCCCGTGCTGCAGGGTGAATCCTCCTGGGATGAGGTTGGGGAGGGGGAAGATATTTACATCTCAGCCCCCCAGTCCCTGAGCAGGGCGACGGAGGTGTTGTGTGTAATTCCTTGGCATTTCCAGCCTGGGGCGCAGGCAGGCAGAGCTGTGTTTTGGGGTCTAGGAAGAGCCCCTGGTGCAGAGATGCAAACACCCCAGGGACAAAGCAGTAGGATGGTCCCAGGGCTGCGGGTGAGGCGCTGACCAGCTCTGCCTTTATGATGAGTCGCATGCTATCTCTTCAAGTTTCCCCCCAAGGGATGCTGTCCCTTCGCTCAAGTGTCATTGCCCAAATCAAGTCCCGTAGCCACGCAGAACCTCAAAGGCATGGGGACTCTAGTCCTGTGCCATGCACCTAGACAGAGGGAACACCTGAGGATTGGTGCACAGCCCACTGACAACCGCAGGAACCCTGTCCGGATGCTCACTTCCTGTACGGGAGCAGCTGGGCTGAGTCCGCCGTGAGACCCAGAAGATCTGGTCCTCTGGCCGCATCTGGTCTCCAGATCCTTTCCCTACAGGCCATTTTGGGTTTCCTTTCCCTGTTTTCTCCCTCTCTCTTCTCAGCAAAGTCATCTCCTGGTTGACTCTCAGCCCTCCCCACTCCCCCACTCCCACAGATGCCCCAGGGGATTTCTAAATTTTTAAATTTTTTTTTTAGATTTTTTATTTATTTGACAGACAGAAATCACAAGTAGGCAGAGAGGAAGGCAGAGAGAGAGGAGGAAGCAGGCTCCTCGCTGAGCAGAGAGCCTGATGCGGGGCTCGATCCCAGGACCCCGGGATCATGACCCGAGCCGAAGGCAGAGACTTTAACCCACTGAGCCACCCAGGCGCCCCGCCCCAGGGGATTTCTTAGCTGTTCCCATCCACCTTGTAGTTCCTGGCCCCTAGTCCAGCGCTCAGACTTCCCCCACATGTGGCTTTGTAAAGGTCAGCCCCTGACTCCACTCGCCGTCTAGGGCCACCAGTGCCACCTTCTTGCCATCGTAACTGGCCAGCCCTCTGTCCTTCTGTTATTTCACAAGTGTGTGCCTTTGCATGTGCTGTTCTGTCCTCCTTGAAAGCCCTTCTCTGTCTCCACCAACCAGAGGGCGCCCAGAAGCAGTCCATCTCCCCAGGCCACAAGTGCAAGGGCCTCTGGGGCTCCTCCCTGCAGGCTGGAAGGCCTGGTAGGTGAATTCCTTCCGCCTGTGGCTACAGCCACTAGGATGCCAGTTCCAGGGCTCAGGGTCCCAAGTGCCTCCTACACCTCCCTCTGCCCATCAGCTGATCCCATTAGTTCAGTTCCCTGCACCAGGGAAGCACCATACTCGGGCCAGCGGTGGCAGCTGGCAGCCAGTCCAAGGACCCAGAGCTGGCTGGTTCAGCCCTGCTCCATCTCCTGGGAAGGCAGCCTCTAGAACCTTCTGCCTAAATCACCCTCCTCAGCTCTGCTCTAAGCAGCCCATAGCATTGGTCTGGGCCTCTTTGCACTGGGTCCAACATGAATTCCTCACCCCCACCTCAAGGCTCCAGACCTCTGACAGCCATGGGGAGGGGACAGGAGAGGGGTGGAGGGCAGGCCCGAGTGAAAATCTGAGAGTCAGGTAGGAACTGGGTTTCTCATTACCATTGATCCACTCAAGTCTTTCTGCAACATTTGCCTTCTCAGTCCCTAAGTACGTTAGAAACTGCCTTTCCTGGGATGTCTGGGTACCACACTTAACCCGCATTGCCTCCTGTCATCCCAACACACAGTCCCATTTTACGGATGAGATAACAGAGAACGAAGCAGGCAGATCGAGGTCAGAGGGAAGTGTGTTCATTTATCCAATCAAAGAATATCAACTGAATGCTTATTATGTGCCTGTCTCTGTTCTAGGCACCAGGGATAGACAGACACGGGAAGGAGATAGATGACAGCAGTGTCGACAAAGAAATGCATATGATAGAATGTCAAGTCGTGGTAAGGGCTCTGGAGGGAAATAGGGCAGAGTCAGGGTGCAGAGAGACAACACACCTGCCTAAGGAGGGTTCCTCTCTCCAAGAACGCAGTTATTTGATCAGAAACCCGGACAAAGTGAGAAAGAGTATTATGCAAAGCTTGGAGAGAAGAACATTCCAGGGGGAGGGAACAACACCTGGCAAAGGCACAGACGTGGAATGAGCTTAGAGCATCCGGGGAGCAGCAGGGAGACTGGTACAGCCGGGAAAGAATGACATAAAGGGACAGGCGCTGGTGGGCTTGGAGTGGGACCAGACCACGCAGGGTCTTGTATCCATTGGGTGAGCCAGCTGCTGGAAGAGCGGCCCAAGCCCGAACGGTTTAGCGCTGACAGGTATGGTTTTGTGCTTGTGTAACAGCTCACTGAGTATCATCCGAACAGGGGTGGAGGGGCTTACTTCCACACACCCGAGGACCCTGGCACTTTCCACCCTTCCAGGGCTCTATCGTCTCCTTGGAGTGGTCACTGGATCTCCCATATCCAGCTGGCAGGTGGGGGACACGAGGGGGAGGGCAAGCCCCTCTCAACTGCCTCAGCCTGGGGCGGGACCTGTCACCTCCACTCAGATTCCACGGGCGAGAAGCCGGAACACCATCCCCACCTGTGCGAGGAGGCTGACAAATGTTGCAGGGCTGAGTCCAGGACCAAGAGGAGAATGAAGGTTTTCGTGAACACCGGCAACATCTGCCATGAACACCAACCGTCTCGGTGAGGCACTTGGATTTTATTCTAAAACTGGTGAGAAGCTGTTAGAAGGTTGAGAACAGAGTGAAATGATCCAATTTTTGTTTGAAAGGCTCACTCTGGCCGCAGAGGAGGAGAGTTGGTGGGGGGAGGCTGAAGAAAAGAATCAGCCTCAGTCGTTTGGTTAGTTCAGTGCTACAGCTGAAATTTGAACTCCACCAGTCTGGCTCCAGAGGCCTTCAGCTTCAGCCCTGAGTCCACTGCGTCCTGAAGCGTGAAGAACGGATGTCAGCTCTTAACCAGAGAGTTGCAGTAGCCAACCTGCGTACCCATCTTTGGGTCTCCTGGGAACAGTTCAGCATGGGAAGCAGAGGACAGGCTTCAGATAAGTCAGGCCTGGGGTTGAACCTTGGCTCTGCACCTGACAGTTATAGGGTCTCTATGAGCTGGAATGAAGCTCATAAGGTGGTCATGACCGTTAGATGAGACACTGTGTATGGAGTGTGGGGCTGGGGCCCATGACCCTGTACTAGAGGATCCAGGGGCCATCTTCTAGGTATAGTTCTAGTAGCCTTGAAAAGAGCATCCCTGATTTCCAATGTTTGGCTTTCCTTTCCCTGGAAGCCTGGGATCCTGGCCCTGGAGCTTACGGCTTTGCCCCATCACCACGCGAGATCCCCTGATAGAGATGGCACAGTCCAAAGTCCCTGTCAATTCTCTCCAGGGGAAGAGCTTCAGCAAACCCTCCTCAGAAGCCTGCTTGAGTGAGGGTCTCAGGGCCCAGTCTGTGGGGAGGGGAGAGCCAACAAGAAGAAAAATGAGCCTTAGACTAGGGCCAAAGATCCTCTTTCCTTCTGGAGCAGTTCTGCCTGCTCTCACCCCAGAATTCTCTCGCATTCCCTGAATCCATTCCAGGAAGAAGTAGTTGGCCAAATTCTGGCTCCTCTGAGCTCTTAGTTAGATCTCACCGGCTAGGACCTCGCCAAAGTGAAGAGCTGGGAGGAAAGGCTTGGTGTTGACATTTGAGTCTCTGAGGATCAAAACTTTGAGATTTTCTGATGCATTATGTTCACAATGATTCAAAGGAGGAAAGCTCCAAAGAGATTATAAAAAGCTCTGACCTAAACCTTTGTGGCTGAGCATATTTTGACATGTGGAAGAGTGACAAGTGGAATAAAGAGGGATTCTGACAAGACAAGGCAGAAGATAGAGCCTGAGGAGGCAGACTGGAGCAGTAGAGTGTCTGGGGCTGTTCACTGGCCACATTAAGGGGCCGGATGTAGGGAACCAAAGGGAGGAGCTGGGGAGGCCCAACCAACCAGGGGCATTGGAGAAAACCTGCCAGAATGTTCCCCTCGGACATGCAGAGCTAACAGTTGGGATCTAACAGACAAGTGTGGCTTCAGTGTTGAAAAAAGGAGTGGAGATCCAGAATGAAACCAAGAGAGAAAAAGGGAAAGAGGAGAGAAGGGTTAAAAATAATAATAATAGGGGCGCCTGGGTGGCTCAGTAGGTTAAAGCCTCTGCCTTCAGATCAGGTCATGATCCCAGGTTCCTGGGATTGAGCCCCGCATCGGGCTCTCTGCTCAGAGGGGAGCCTGCTTCCTCCTCTCTCTCTCTGCCTACTTGTGATCTCTGTCTGTCAAATAAATAAATAAAGTCTTTAAAAGATAATAATAATAATATTTAAAAAACCTTGAAAGACAGTGGAATTTCAGAGTACACTGGCCTTCCTGAAAATCTCTCCCACTGCACAACACCTAAAAATGGGTAAAATGCAACAAACACTTTCAGTGAAGCACTGAGCTCACAGGCAGGTGAGTGCCATCCTCAGGGCCCCCCAAAAAGAGAGAATAGGAAGGTAAGAATGCTAAGATAGCTGCCCTCAAGGCATTAGTCCCCCCTCCCTAACATAGGGTCTTAAGTTTTAAAATCCACATGGGCACTCAAGCAGGGTGGAAAATTGGAATTGAGATTCCAGCAGAAAACCTAGATCCTTGAAGGGTTAGATCCAGAATGAAGAGTTGGCCTCATCAGCAAAGAGAAGCTAAAGGAAACATGTCTGTTTTGGCCTGGGCCCTGTGTTGAAAAAACTCAATCTTTCCCGAGAATCTGGGAATCACAGGCTCCTTTCCTCTGCTGGTTGGGATTCAAATGTACACTGCTTATGTGATTTGGAAACCCCCAAACCAAGAAGTTTACTTAAAGTTGGGCCAGATTAATAGCACCTTGGGGAGGTAATGTTAATCTTCCTTGGAGCTGACACTCCTAACCTCGGCCTCACAGAATTCTCATACATAAAGAAAGCCCAGGGGAACATGACTCACAACCTGTAATTACAAGATACATAAGAAAGTAAGCCCCAGGGGCACCTGGGTGGTTCCACTGGTTGAGCAGCCAACTTGATTTTGGCTCAGGTCATGGTCTCAGGGTCATGAGATTGAGCCTGGCAACAGACTGCATACTCAGTGGGGAGTCTGCTTCTCTCCTCTCTCTGCCTCTCCTCCTGCTCTCACTCACATTCTCTCTCTCTTTCAAATCAACCAATCAATCTTTTAAAAAAAGAAAGTAAACCCCAATGAGTGGAAATCAGCAGACAAAACAAACAGCAGAATTAGACCTCCAGAGGACATCAGATATTGAAATTACCAAATTTGCACTATAAACTAGCATGTTTAAATTCTTTAAAGAAAAATACTTGGGGGGGAAAAAAAAAAAAACAAAGCTCTGACCTGAACATTATTTTGTGTCAGCCTCACAAAACCTCTTTGGGGTATGAAGGTGAAGTTGCATTCACTGGATTTTTTGGATAAAGACTCAGAACAGAGGCCGGGAGATCTCCTTGGGATCACATAGCTAGTAACGGGCAGCATCAGAACATGAAATCCATGGTCTTCTGCCAGCAACATCCATGCTTCTTTCTTGTTGTAGAGTCAGCCCATCTGTTTCTCAATTACATCCTCAAGGGCCACACTTGGGCTGGGGATGGCTTAGCACTGGTGAAAGTGGTCAAGGGCTAGTATGGGGAAAGGAGACAGGAGTGTACACCACGATCCTCAGCTCTGAACATCTGGAACATCAGTGTGCACCCTGACCCCTGGAACCTAGAAACTCTATCCTTCTTTTCCTAGGAGGTCTGTATTATGGTGAGGGAAGAGGTGGAAAAAGAGTAAGAGAGAGGGGTGGGGTGAGGGAGAGGAAAAATAAAAGAAAGGAAGAACAAGGAAGGAGAGACACAGATAATGCCAAAGAGCATAATGGCATGAAGGGACTGTCCAAGGGAGAAAACAAACTTTTGGATTGACAGTATGCAAAGATCCAGAGACTTCTAGTGATCCATTAAGTTTATATTCCCCTCCTTCCTCAACGATAAGGTTGTGTCTGAGCACCTGAGAGCCTAGCCAGGGACCACATTAACCGGCCTCCCTTGCAGTTAGATGTGACCTTGGGGCTAAGTGTTCACCAGTAAAATATGAGCAAAGAGAAGGGCTCGGTTCCAGGCTGGAGCCATAAAACAGGGGTGCCTCCCTGGAAACCCAGACTTGATTCTTGACCCCAAGGATGTGGGTCAACAGACCCTGGATGTCTGCATGAACAGAGTTGCCTGCTGACCTGGAATATTACAGGAGAAAGAACTAAACTTGAATCTTCTGAGTTCTTGGGCCTCTGTTCCAGCAGCCTGCTTTACCTTCCCACACACATGGGTACTGCTGTGCACGAGTGAGAAGTAGCAGAAATATGTGTGCTGAGTGGTGCGAAACTTGCAGACTGTTGGCGAGAACAAAAAGTCCAAAAGTCCGTGCAGTTGGCTATAAGACTTGGCAGAGATGATGCCATTGAACTGCCATTGTCACCCATGTGATGCTACAAGGCTGATAGTTTTTCTTCATTTGGGCTTTTTCTTGATTTTCTAAATACTATTTTCATCACAGATGCAACTTTGCCTGTTGTTCCTGATTTCGTGAACTTCGGACATTTCTCGTGTTTCTTACCATCATGGTGCATATTTTCTTTCTGAGTACTCCAGGGGGCCAATGCTCTTTCTGGGGGTCCCCGTTGCTGCACGGACAGAGAGAAATGTTGGGGGCAGGAGGAGCCCAGCTGGCCTGGCCAGGCAGTGAAGGGTGGGCTCCGCTGCCCTGGCCCTTTCCATCCTGGGCTGTTTCCCCTGCCAGAATGGAGTCTCAGGCTGGGTCCCAGGGTGGGGGTGGGTGGGGGGTGCTCTTCAGCAGTTACTTTCCTTCTAAAACTGAGCTGTGTGTGAAGGGCCTGATGGGTAGACAGTGAGCCCTCCCCTTGACCCCTCCATCCACCTGCTGAGCAGAAGGTATAGGAGCAGCCCTCCTTGGGAGGCCTGAGAATGTTCCATGCAAATCATGCCAAACCCCATCCTGGGGAAATAGAATTTGAAAACCTACTGAGAATTTGAAAACCCGGTCCCACTGAGGTGCTTGGGACACAGTGTCATGGGCCTGATAGCCCTTTCAGAAAATCAGAGCAAGTCAGACCTGGGAAGGCCTTTCAAGCCTCCTTAGTCCAATGCCCTCGATTTACAGAATGGAAAACTGAGGCCCAGAGAGAGAGTGACTTCCAGATAGGATTTAACTCTCAGCTCCTGAGCAGGAATATTTTCTAACTAAACCCCAGTAGCTCCCTATAGATTTGTATTGGCAGCCTCATATCCATGGCATGTGTTTTGGATCCAAAAAACAAACAACAAACATTCCAACGGCTCTCCCTGAAAACAAACACAGCCCCTCCAAAAGCTGACCCTGAGCTCATTAAAACCAAGCGGTCCCGACTCTTGGGAAGGAAGATCACCCCTGAGCTCCACCCCAGGCTCGGCAGAGCCAGACTTCTCTAGGGATGACCACAGGATTCCAGGGGTGGGGTGCTGAATGGGCCCCCACAGCACACACGAGGAGGCCACAAGGAGGGGGAGGACCCACAGCTAGAATCCAGCAACCCGGATCTGGTCACGTTGATCCCTTTGTTTGCTGTGTGGCCAGGGGACCCTCGAGTGCCTTCCCCGAGCCTCGGTGTTTCAGGCGAGACATCTCAGAGAGGGGTAGGCCTGATGACATTCTAGGACTGGAACCGTAAGGAAAGAACGCTTTCTAGGTCCGCAGGTGGGCAAGCAGACCCCTGCTCCCAGTCTGGCCCAGCCCAGGAGGGTGCAGAGGGGAGAGCGAGCTTCCGAATGGAAAGAGGGAAGCAAGGATCGAAGCCACCCTGTGCGGAGGCCCTGAAGGTGGTTTCTGTGGGAGGAACAGAAGCTTGTTGCCAGAGGCATACAGGGTCCTGGCTGTGGATGAGCGGGTCCTCACATGGGGACATCTTGTGGGGGTTAGGACCCCCACCCTCGCTGGCTAAGGGGGAGTGTATCCTGGGACAGACAGAACTGCGGGGCCCCAAGCACCCACACACTCGTTTCCTGCTTCATCCACCCTCTCCTGGACTGACCTGACAAGGATGTGAGTGCCCCCAGACTCACTGAGCCCTCCTTTCTTCCCCAGGGCCAGCCAGATCCCCAAGGGCAGGGATGCATTCCCGGGCTCTGCGTGCTCCCTGTTCCCAGGACAGGGCCCCTGCTGCCTTAGTTGGTCTGGAGAACGACAACTTCTCATGAAAGAGCAATGTAGCTCCTCCCCCGTGTGCTTCCACTGTAGCCCAGAACGCACAATCACATCCCAAGTTCTCAGAATTTGGCTTCTGATTCCTCTCTCTGAGTAAATGCACCCACTTGATCCCAGCAGTCGAGTCCAAGTGCAAGCGCGGTGCCATGGTTCCCCAGGGTGGGGAGGGACCCTCTGTCACCAGAAGGAGCTGGAGACGGGGCCTCTGGGAACCCTGAAGAGGATGATCAGAGTCTCTGGCTTTTATTCCATTTGCGCCTGCTTTCCGCTCAGCCAGCGCAGCCTGCTCGCTGAAACCCTGTGGCATGACTCAGAGGCCAACAGCCTCTCTAACCCCATCCTTCCTCCACTCCAGGCCGCCCCCCCACCTGCCCGGGCGCAGGGCCCCCCAGCTGGCCTCCGCCTCCTCGCCCACCCACTCCCATCCAATCTTGGCAAGGAAACCTCCTCGCAGCTTTGATTTTTGGCTCCTCTTCCCCAAAGCCTCATCTCGCTCTGTTGCTTCTCCCCCAGAGAGTAGTTTCTTTCATCTGCCAGGAGGCCTCTTCCTTCCCTGCTCTGAGATCCTGTTCTACCTCTGCTTTCTCTCCTGCTCCTTCTCCCCTTTCTCCACCGTCTCCACCTCCCCTTCCTCCAGAAAGCTCTCCTTGATTAACGGGGAGAGGAGGGAGTACCTCCCTGAGTCATCGGTAACTCTTCCAGCACCATCTCGCCTTCTCTGCTGGTCGCCACATGTCGTGGGGGCCAGAGGAGGCCGGCAGCAAGCCCTGCCCACGCCTGCCACCGCCGAAACAGCTTCCTTTTTGGAATTAGTCAGGTTCTTTCTAAAGTTCATACAGAAAAATAACCAAGCAAGAATACGCAGAAATCTTCTAAAAAAGAATAGTGAGGGGGCCTAGACCTACCATCTATTTAAAATAGTTTAAAGCTATGGTGATTAAAACAACATGAAGAGACAGATCAATGGAACAGGAGAAAAATAAAAAACCTCTAGAACAAAAACTAGGAACAATAGCAATTTGGAATGTGGTGAAGATGGTATTTCAAATCATCAGGGATAGGATGGGTTATTTATTCAATGGCATGGACTAATTGGAAAAGGAAGCCAGATCCCTGTCTCACACCTTATCTCAGATGCGGTAAAAGCATAAACATAAAAAAAAAA
>PISX010032226.1:0-16445 GCA_004024625.1 Mellivora capensis
CCCTCCCCAATGTCCATTACTCCACCCCCCTTTCCCAACCCCCTCCCCCCAGCAACCCTCAGTTTGTTTTGTGAGATTAAGAGTCACTTATGGTTTGTCTCCCTCCCAATCCCATCTTGTTTCTTTTCTTCTTTTTCTGCCCCCCTAGTCCCCCATGTTGCATCTCCACTTCCTCATATCAGGGATATCATATGATAGTAGTCAGTCACTTTTAACTAAAGAGTTTAACCACCTGAGGGTTTTGAAGGGTAGGGGGGTGGGAGGTTGGGGGAGCCAGGTGGTGGGTATTATGGAGGGCACGCATTGCATGGAGCACTGGGTGTGGTGCAAAAACTATGAATTCTGTTATGCTGAAATAAATAAAAAAATAATTTAAAAAAAGAATTTAACCAATGAGCATTATTGTGATCACTGGTATATTTGGGTTTCTATCTACTGCCATAACTCATTCTTTTTGAGCTTCCCCATTTTTCCCTTGGAATTTCTCTTTTTTGTGTGTGGGTTCAGCAATGGTTTGCTTAAGAGCATATATTTAAAGGAATGTTATGCTTCGTTTCTGTATATCTTTGTTGCAGTGAGCATTTTGGGCAGTACATAATTTGCCACAATTCTAGAATCAGAAGTTCCTGTCACTCTGCTCACTATAGTCTGGCTGGCTGGCTTCTCACTCACCCAAATCACTCTGGCAGAAGCTCCTAGTAACTTCTGCATTGCCTAACCCAAGGCTCTGGTTTTCTGTCTTGCTCACTCACTTTTTCTTGACTATTTATTTTTTTACAGCTTTATTGAGGTATAATTGACATAAGATAAGCTGTACATATTGCAAGTGTACAATTAAAGTTTTTAAATACATCTGGGACACCATGACCACAGTCAAGAAAATGAACACTTCTCTTGTTTCCAAAAGATACCTTGTACTTTTTTGTTCCCTCTCATCCCCCTCTCACCTCTCCCTGGCAACCCTCCTCCATCCCCAGGTGATCTTTATCTGCTTTCTGCTACTACAGATTAATTTGCATTTTCTAGAATTCCATAAAATGGACTCATATTGTATATATTTTTTGTTTGGCTTTTTTCACTCAGCACAATTATTCTGAAAGTCATCTATGTTGCAGGATGATTTGTTTTATTGATAAGTAGTGTTCCCTTGTAGAGAGATAGAACAGCTTGTTTATCCATTCATCTGCTGATGCACATTTTAGTTGCCCCCAATTTCTGGCTTTTCAAATAAAACTGCAGTGAACATTTGTGTACAAGTCTTTGTATAGATATGTGCTTTCATTTCTCTTGAGTAAATATTGAGGAATGGAATGATTGTATCATATAGAAGGGCTATAGGTTTAATTTCTTAAGAAATGGCAAACAGCTTTCCCTTCCATTCCCCTTTACACTCCCCCATCAATGTATGACAGTGAGCTGCTCCCCCCTCATTCTACTTCTGGTACAGTGGGCTTTGTTCATTTCAGCCATCCTAGTGGGTGTGAAGTGGTGTCACACTGTGGTCCTAATCTCCATTTTCCTAATGACATATGATGTCAAACATCTTTTCATATGCTTTTTTTTTTCCATCTGTACAGCTTCTTTGGTGAGGTAGTAGTTGAATTTTCAGATTTTTAAAAAAGATTCTATTTATTTATTTGACAGAGAGAGAGAGAGAGAGATAGCAAGAGAGGGAACACAATCATGGGGAGTTTGAGAGAGAGAAGCAAGCTTCCTGCTGATCAGGGAGCCTGAAGTGGGCTGGACCCAAGGACTCTAGGATCATGACCTGAGCCGAAGGCAGATGCTCAACAACTGAGCTACCCAGGTGCCCCAATTTCAGATTTTTGCCCATTAAAAAAATTTGCATTGTAGTCTTTGTGTTTTGTAGTCTTATTATTGAGTTGTAATACTTATTTACAGATCTTAAATATAAGCTTTTGTTTGATATATCTTTTACAAAGTTTCTTCCAGTCTGTGGCTTGCCTTTTCATTTTATTAATAATTATTTTTTATTTGCAGAGTGAAGTTTTCATTTTGATGAAGCCCAATTCATTGATTTCTGTAGGTCATGTATTTGTATGTCACATTTTAAAGACTCTTTCCAACCTAAGGTCACAAAGACTTTTTCCTGACATTTCTTCTAGAGTATAGTAGACAGGATAATGTCCCTTTCCTCCAAAAGATGTCCATGTCCCAATTCCCAAAACCTATCAATTTTACATTTTATGGCAAAAGGGATTTTGTAGATGTGGCTATGTTAAATATCTTGAGAAGATTATGCTGAATTATCTGGGTGGGTCTGATGTAATCATAGGGATCCTTTAAAGGGAAAAATAGAGGCAGGAGGGTCAGAGAAAGAGGTGTGATAATGGGAGTAGAAACAGTGATTCAAGAGAGGACCATAAACCAAGAAATGTGGCAGCCTTCAGAAGCTAGAGAAAGCAAATAAATGATTCTCCCCTAGAGCCTCTGGAAGGGAACACAGTCCTGCTGCCTCCTTGGTTTTAGTCCACATGAGAGTTTTCTATGGATGTCTACCGGTAGGCTTGTGTAACAACACTGGCATGGAACACAAGCACTGTGTTACATATAACTACGATGATTTCCAGAGAAAGGTCGTGGTCTTTTTGGTGCAGTAGAGTCTGGGTTATAGGCTTATTTTTCTCACTTGGCTGAGTTCACATTTCTGTCAACGGCTGCCACAGGGCCAAGTACACTTATCTTACTGGATTTGGGGGAAGATGAAAGAAGGAAATCAGAGCCCTGCAAAAATTCTAAATATTCTCTTACCACTATTGATTTTTCCATGTTAAACATGGAAAATAAGTTCTACCAGTTCTTTTCACAACTAGCTGGTCACAAATACTTTAAAGACATAAATTATGTCATATACCTTGTCATCTCCTGTTGCATCTAGTACAGGGCTTGGCACAGAGTAAATACAAGATAAGTAGTTGAAGGATACAGAATTACATAAGATCACCACTTCAATGGATAGCTATTTTAATGTTGTGGCTAAAGATCTGAAAATCTTATTTTATTTTCACAGGTCATTTTCCCCAACATAATATTCAAAGGTACATTCAGATTTACATGCTCATTTTCCACTTACTGTGTGTGTTAGACCTGTGCCAGCAGAGGCAGAACATCTTATCTTGTTTTTTGAGTTTTCCAATTTGTGAATGTATTTTATTTTACTGCAGAAATGAAATATTTTACTATTCCACTTGAGTAAGAGAGTGTGGTATTTTTGTTCTTGTATTTTTTTTTAACAAAAGGAAACTCTTATTCAAATAACTGGAGTTAGACTGCAGTTCACAGGAGGCCTCAGAGGAGAGAGAGGGTAAGTCTCACTGCGGTTGGTACTCTGGCTGATCAAGGAGAACCTGCGACCCCTCAGTCACAACTCAGGGTATGGCACACTGTGGGCAACGTTTTCCAGTAAATGTTTGTCAGGTGAATTAATGAATAGAAGGCAGTGACAGTTAGATAATGGAGGTGTAAAGAGGCTGACTGAAGCAAAAGAAAGTTGAGGATGTCTGAGGAGCCCCAGAAGCTCCCTGTTTGCCTCAGTTTCAGAGCAAGCTGCCATATTACCTACAGGCACAGCTGCTCGCTTACCCAACTTCATTCTCCACCTATCCCTGACATTGGAACCTGAGATGATCATACTTATCTTTTCACTCTCTGAAAAGCGTGGGTTTGTAATTCAGTTATTCCCACTGATGAGGTTACAAAGATAATGTATTCCCTATATTGTCCAAGGACTCAAGAAATTTCTACCTCACTGCACCTGGGAGGTCCTTTTAGGCAATCAGTGGGAGTTACAATATGATCCTGGAAGTATTACTTTATGTTTACTTATGAATATTCTAGAATCTGGGGTTCCTGGCTGGTTCAGTCAGTGGAACATGTTACTTTTGATCTCAGGGTTGTTGAGTTCAAGCCCTATGCTGGGTGCAGAGAGTACTTAGAAATAAGATCTTGAAAAAAAAAAAAGAATATTCTAGAATCCCAGATGGTCTCTTCCTTTAATTAGCCTTGATTCTCTATGCTCAGGCTGAATTTATAAATCAGGCACTTTTTATTTTCAAACGCCCTGTAGTTATCTGCTGTTTTGTCTGATTTTTCTGGGATGGTACAGAGGCATCTGCCAAAATTCTGGATTCAGAGCTACTTCAGAAGTTGCCATTTCACAAAAACAGACACATAGACCAGTCGAACAGAGTAGAGTCCAGATATGGACCTGCAACTCTATGGTCAAATAATCTTTGACAAAATAGGCAAAAATATACAGTGGAAAAAAGTCTCTTCAATAAATGGTGCTGGGAAAATTGGACATCTGTGTATAGAAGAATGAAACTTGACCATTCTCTTACATCATACACAAAGATAAACTCTAAATGGATAAAAGACCTCAACATGAGGCAGAAATCTATCAAAATCCTAGAGGAGAACATAGGCAGTAACCTCTTTGACATCGGCCACAGCAAATTCTTTCAAGACACATCTCCAAAGGCTGAGGAAACAAAAGGGAAAATGAACCTTTGGGACTTCATCAAGATCAAAAGCTTCTGCACAGCAAAGGAAACAGTCAACAAACCAAAGAGGCAACACACGGAATGGGAGAAGATATTCGCAAGTGACACTACAGACAAAGGGCTGATACTCAAGATCTATGAAGAGCCCCTCAAACTCGATATTCAAAAAACAGATAATCATGTCAAAAAATGGGCAGAAGACGTGAACAGAAACTTCTCCAAAGAAGACATACAAATTGCTAACAGACACATGAAAAAATGTTCATCATCATTAGCCATCAGGGAGACTCAAATCAAAACCACATTGAGATACCACCTTACAGCAGTTAGAAGGGCCAAAATTAACAAGTCAGGAAACAACAAGTGTTGGAGAGGATGTAAAGAAAGGGGAACCCTCTCACACTGTTGGTGGGAATGCAAGTTGGTGCAGCCACTTTGGAAAACAGTGTGGAGATTCCTTAAGAAATTGAAAATAGAGCTACCCTATGACCCTGCAATTGCACTACTGGGTATTTTCCCCAAAGATACAGATGTAGTGAAAAGAAGGGCCATCTGTACACCAATGTTTATAGCAGGAATGACCACAATCAGCAAACTGGAAAGAGCCAAGATGCCCTTCAATAGAGGAATGGTCTGTTGGATGAATGGAAAGAAGATATGGTCCATATATACAATGGAATATTATGCCTCCATCAGAAAGGATGACTATCCAACTTTTGTATCAACATGGATGGGACTAGAGGAGATTATGCTGAGTGAAATAAGTCAAGCAGAAAAAGTCTATTATCATATGGCTTCACTTACTTGTGGTACATAAGGAATAACATGGAGGACATTAGGAGAAGGAAAGGAAAAGTGAATTGGGGGAAATTGGAGGGGGAGATGAAGCATGAGAGATTGTGGACTCTGAGAAACAAACTGAGGGTTTTAGAAGGATGCATGTGAGGGGATGAGTGAGCCTAGTGGTGGGTATTAAGGAGGGCATGTATTGCATGGAGCACTGGGTGTGGTACATAAACAATGAATCTTGGAACACCAAAAAAATAAAATGAAGTTCAAAAAAGAAGTTGCCATTTAATAAAGAAGATGTGATATATATATATATATATATATATATATATATATATATAGAGAGAGAGAGAGAGAGAGAGAGAATACTACCCAGACATCAAAAAATAAATCTTGCCATTTGCAATGACATGGATGGAGCTAGAGTATATTATGCCAAGTGAAATTAGTCAGAGAAGAACAAATACCATATAATCTCAGTCATATGTGGAATTTAAGAAAGAAAACAAATGCAGTACATGCCCTCCGTAATACCCACTGCCAGGCTCTCCTAACCCCCCACCTCCCTCCCCTCCAAAATCCTCAGTTTGTTTCTCAGAGTCCACAGTCTCTCATGGCATAAACAATGAATCTTGGAACACTGAAGAAATCAAATAAAAATTAAAAAAAAAGAAAGAAAACAGATGAACATATGGAAGGGGGAAAAGAAAGAAAGGAGAGGGGGAAACAAAGCATAAGAGGCTCCTAATTGAGAACAAACTGGAGGTTGATGGAGGGTGGTGGGTGGAAGGTGAGCTAGATGGATGATAGGTATAAAGGAGTGCACTTGTGATAAACACTGGGTTTTGTATGTAAGTGATGAATCACTGAATTCTACTCCAGAAACCAATATTACATTGTATGTTAACTAAAATTAAAAAAAAAAAAAGAAATTGCCATTCACTAGGAACTATTATGTGCCAGAAACCATTTCAAATAAAAGACACAAAAAATAAAGCCCCTTCTATCAGAGCAATTGTGAACTAACAAGGGAACAGGCACCTAAATAACTAGCAAGAGTGAAATGTGCTCTATGCTATACAAATGGTATAAACAAAAAGCATACACACACATAAAAATGAGTGATTTCAGAGGGAGGAAGTTCTCACAGGGGCTCCCCATTGAACAGTGCTATGAGAGATGAAGTTTCTTGGGTGCCAGGGGGACAAGTGTAAAGGTGGGCAATTACTGATGACAACTAAGGCCACTATGGGGCAGAGCAGCAAGACCTGTCCTTGGAGCTCTCCACTTCTTCTTGTAAGTCAGGTCAGCGCATATTTATCTACTCTGTATCCATTTTTGCTACCACTCTGTCTTCTCATATAACATATAACACTGCAATAATCAGTATTATTTAACAATGCTGAAGTCCAGAGGTGCACAGGTGAACGAAGCAGACCTTGACATTGCCCCCAAAGACCCACAAACAGAAAACAAGGACATTCGTATGCATAATTACAAGTTGAGATGAAGGTTATGAAGGGAGAAAACCCAAGGGGCAATGAGTGGTTAGGGAAAGTGTTATCACTGAGACTTGAAAGCCGAATAAGGGCCATCTGCAGGAAGGTTTGGGGAGGAGAGCATTCTGAGTAGAGAGAAAGGCATATGTGAACACTGTGAGGCCTACAGACCTTGGCTCAAGTGATCCAATATAATGCGCCACTGTGATATCATGGGTGAAGGCATAAGGAGACAGAGGCCAGATATTGTGGGGACTTCTAGGTGGGTTGAAGAGTTGGATCTCATCCTGAGTTCAAAGAGGAAGCCAATTAAAAGTTTAAGGCAGGGAGTAACATGATGTGGTGTATCTTTAGAGTCATTCTGGCCAGGCAGAAAGCTAACTTAGTTTTTTACTTGTCTTCTCTATTAGACTCTAATGTCTCACTGCTGGGAACCTAGCAAAGGCACCCTATTATCTGCCTACATGCCTTCACATTGGCCCCTGCAACCTTCTCCCCTCCCTGTGAACTGCTCTAAGTTGTGAACTGGATCACCCGAGAAACTAGCCCAGAATCCCTCCCCAATGGGAAATAGGCATTTAACCATGGCTTAGAGAGGTAAAAATTTAGTGATCTCATTGTAATGAGAATTTGAGTTATGAAATTTACTTCCCTTCTCTATTCCTCAGTATCCTCATCTGTAAACAAGTCATATGACCAGAATATCATTTTCCAAGACTGCATTCTGACTGCAGCTTCTTCCCTGGGGCACAAATGAGCTCTTGCAATGAAAGAGCCAAATTAGATTCAAATTCACAACTTTTTTGGAGCCATCTGGGAGTTGAGGTTGCAGAGCAAAATAGTGGCCCAAAATATGAGGAGACAGGTATCTGCAGGGATACAGGAAACTCAAATATCCAAGACTAATTTCAAATGATCTGACACATGGGATGATAAGATTCCTAGAAGGAAAGGAGAGAGAGAACAGGGCAGAAAAAGTATTTGAGGCAAGAAGTGCAAGAATTTCCCCAAATAAATGACAATATTAAGACACAAATTCATAAAGTTCAAGTAGGATAAATATAAAAGAAAAAAACCTCACATGTAGGCATGTCATACTCAAACTGTTGAAAAATCAAAGACAAAGACTTTGAAAGCAGCTAAAGTAAAGAGAAGCAGCACATAGAGAAAAATGAGGATAAGAATTAGAGCAAGAATATTAGTCAAGCAGAGAGAGTCAATTATCATATGGTTTCGCTTATTTGTGGAGCATAAGGAATAACACGGAGGATATGGGGAGATGGAGAGGAGAAGGGAGTTGGGGGAAATTGGAGGGGAGATGAACCATGAGAGACTGTGGGCTCTGAGAAATAAACTGAGTGTTTTGGAGGGGAGGAGGGTGGGAGGTTGGGTGAGCCTGGTGGTGGGTATTAAGGAGGGCACGTATTGCATGGAGCACTGGGTGTGGTGCATAAACAATGAATTCTGGAACACTTAAAAGAAATTAAAAAAATAAAGAAAAATTAAAGAAAAATATTATTAGAAACCATGCAAACCAGTTTGCAGTGGAGTGACAACTTTAAAGAGCTGAGAGAAAAAAAATATATATCCAGCAAAAGAATCTTCCAACATGAAGGAAAAATAAAGACTTTCCTAACAAAAATTGAGGAGTTAATTTCTAGCAAACACGCTGCATAGGAAATGTTAAAACTTCTTCAGGCAGAAGGAGCATGATAGCAGAGTCTACACAAATAAATGAAGGGAGCAAACTGGGAGCAGAAGGAATGTTCTCGACCTGATAAGGGAAACTATTTAAAAAATCCTAAGGCTAAATTCATACTAAATGGGAAAAGATTGAATACTTTCTCCCTAAGACTTCAAGGCCTTTTCTCTTATCACTCCCACTGAACACTGGGAGTGCTAGCCAGTGTAATAAGACAAAAAAAAAAAAAAGAAACTAAATAATCTATGTGTTGCTTTACTAAATAATCCAAGTGTTGTTTTCTATATAGAAAATCCTAAAACCAAAAAAACCAAAACAACCCCCCCTAGAATTAATAGGTGATTTTAATAAGTTCCAAAACAACAAGATCAAGAAACAAAACAAATTGCACTTCTATACTAGGGGTGAGCAATTAGAATTTCATATAAAATAGCAGGATTTATTATAGTAGTCAAAATTTATATCCCTAGGTATAAATCTAAGGAAATATAATCAGGATTTATATGCTGTATTTCTTTTGTTTGTTTGTATATTTTTAGTTTTAGTTTTTATTAACATATGATATATTATTTGCCCCAGGGGTACAGGTCTGTGAATCATCAGGCTTACACATTTCACAGCCCTCACCATACACATGCCCTCTCCAATATAGGCTATATTTCATCAGCATGGCTTTTTAATCAGTACTGATGAAAGGAATCCAAATAGACCAAAATATATGAAGCAAGTATGTTCTTCATGGAATTAAGGACTTAGTATTGCTTAATATTTTTTTAAAATTTCTTATCAGCGTAACATTATTCATTGTTTTTGCACCACACCCAGTGCTCCATGCAATACGTGCCCTCCTTAATACCCACCACCTGGCTCCCCTAACCTCCCACCCCCTCACCCCTTCAAAACCCCTCAGGTTGTTTTTCAGAGTCCATAGTCTCTCATGGTTCATCTTCCCTTCCAATTTCCCTCAACTCCCTTCTCCTCTCCATCTCCCCATGTCCTCCATGTTATTTGTTATGCTCCACAAATAAGTGAAACCATATGATAATTGCCTCTCTCTGCTTGACTTATTTCAATCAGCACAATCTCTTCCAGTCCCATCCATGTTGATACGAAAGTTGGGTATTCATCCTTTCTGATGGAGGCATAATACTCCATAGTGTATATAGACCACATCTTCCTTATCCATTCGTCCGTTGAAAGGCATCTTGGTTCTTTCCACAGTTTGGCGACTGTGGCCATTGCTGCTATAAACATTGGGGTACAGATGGCCCTTTTTTCCCCTACATCTGTATCTTTGGGGGTAAATACGCAGTAGTGCAATTGCAGCGTCACAGGGAAGCTCTATTTTTAATTTCTTGAGGAATCTCCACACTGTTCCCCAGAGTGGCTGCACCAACTTGCATTCCCACCAACAGTGTAAGAGGGTTCCCCTTTCTCCACATCCTCTCCAACACACGTTGTTTCCTGTCTTGCTAATTTTGGCCATTCTAACTGGTGTGAGGTGGCATCTCAATGTGGTTTTAATTTGAATCTCCCTGATGGCTAGTGATGATGAACATTTTTTCATGTGTCTGATAGCCATTTGTATGTCTTCATTGGAGAAGTGTCTGTTCATATTTCTGCCCATTTTTTTGATATGATTATCTGTTTTGTGTGTGTTGAGTTTGAGAAGTTCTTTATAGATCCTGGATATCAACCTTTTGACTGTACTCATTTGCAAATATCTTCTCCCATTCCGTGGGTTGCCTCTTTGTTTTGTTGACTGTTTCCTTTGCTGTGCAGAAGCTTTTGATCTTGATGAAGTCCCCAAAGTTCCTTTTCCCTTTTGTTTCCTTTGCCTTTAGAGACATATCTTTTTTAAAAATTTTTTATTTTTTGTATTTTTATTTCTTTTCAGCGTAACAGAATTCAGTTTTTGCACCACACCCAGTGCTCCATGCAATGCATGCCCTCCATAGTACCCACCACCTGGCTCCCCCAACCTTCCACCCCCAGCCCCTTCAAAACCCTCAGGTTGTTTTTCAGAGTCCATAGTCTCTCATGGTTCATCTCCCCCTCCAATTTCCCTCAACTCCCTTCTCCTCTCCATCTCCCCATGTCCTCCGTGTTATTTGTTATGCTCTGCAAATAAGTGAAACCATATGATAATTGACTCTCTCTGCTTGACTTATTTCACTCAGCATAAAGAAGTTGCTGTGGCTGATATCAAAGAGGTTACTGCCTATGTTCTCCTATGCTTAATTTTAATAATATTACTATTACTTACTATTACTTAATATTAAGCCAGTTCTCCCCATTTTGGAATAATTTGAGTAACAAAATTGAGGAACTATATTATTGAATTATAACCCAAAGAAGAGAATAATTATCCATAAGTCTGTGCTGATATGAATAAATGACTGAATGAATTTTAAAAAGGAGAAAAATACAACTAATAAATAAGAGAGATAGAAAATTGCCATTACAACACCACGGTAAGAGTTGTTTCAGGAAGGATCTACCAGTGAATGTTAAAATCATGTGTAATGAGTAATCAAAAGGTTCAAACTCTAACCAAGTAATGTCACTTGAGAGATTCTAACCTAAGGAAAAATTCTGTATCTGACATGTCCATTGAAGTGTTGCTTGCAAAATTGAAAAAGGGAAATAATTTGTGTTCCACACTAGGAAAATGATTAAGCAAATCAAGCTATATGCACTTAATGGAAAACTAAGGAGCAATTAAAAATGTAATATACAAAGACCATTAAATGGTAGAGAAAATATATAATGTAGGATAGAGAATTTATGCAGTCTATGACTATAAAACATCTTAAAAATACCCAAAAAATCCTGAAATAAAATATATAAAGAAATAGTGTTTTTGTTATACTCAAAACATTTTTTTCTATTTTTATTTACCACAAAAGTGGTTAAATTACCTGTATAATTAAAAAATATTTAGAAATAATTCCTTTTATATCATTAGCATTGTAGGTGATTTTATAATAATTCAAATAGACTTTCAGCCTCAAGAGAAAGGGCCATGTCAATTACTTCTTTGTATTCCCCATAGTTGTAAGACCAGGTAATACAGAATGATCTCAACATTCGCAAACTGATTCACTCTCAGTATTCATAGCTATAGTTGTTGCATCGAGAAAGTGTAATGCTTCTTCTGGATATAATATGCAACTAATGATCACTAAACACTACATCAAAAACTAATAATGTACTATATGTTGGATAATTGAACTTAATAAAAAAATAAAAAGAAAGTTTAGTGCTTGGTTCTCTTCAAGTAATGGCTTTCATTTCATCAGTGGAAAGTCTGGACTCTAACCCTATGAGCACCTAATTAGATGGCGCTCCCTGTCTTTGCCAGAGCAGTGACAAAGGAGAACTGTTAAGTCACAAGATTTAAGATTTAAGTAAGGTCCAGTATCTCATAATATGATACTAAAATGTCCAGAATAAAATAAAAATTACTCATCATATCAAGAAGCAGGAAAATTTCTACGTGGCATCAACAGATGCCAACAACAAAATAATAGAGTAGAAATTATCTGACAAGGATTTTAAAGCACCTATTATAAAAATGTTTAAAACAATACAGAAGTGGAAGACTCAGCCTCCCTTCCCCTGCAAAAAAACACAGAAGACAAAAAGAAGAGCCAAAAGGAACATTTAGAACTGAAATATACAATAACTGAAATTTAAACTCAATGGATGGGTTCAAAAGCAGTATGGAGAAGACAAAGGAAATAACCAGTGAATGGGAAGATACAACAATGGGAATTGCATTATCTGAACACCAGAGAGAAAATAGACTGGAAAGAAAAATGAACAGAGCTTTAGGGACCTATGGGGCTACAACAAAAGACATAACATCCAGGAAACAGATTTCCTTTATTCTCTTAAGTTCGTGAAGTTGTGTTTGACTCTTGAAGTAAAAATTAATAAGTGTCAAGTATCAATATATAAAGAGTAAATATTTAAGGTAATTATAAAGGAAGGAGAGTAAGGGGATTAAAAAGTGAAGTAAAGTTTTCCATACTACTCAAACTGATAAAAAGTCAAAACCAATAGGCTTTGATAAGGACATGTGTAGGACTTGTATACTAAAAACTACAAAACAGCGGCAC
Source organism: Mellivora capensis (assembly GCA_004024625.1). Classification (NCBI taxonomy): domain Eukaryota; kingdom Metazoa; phylum Chordata; class Mammalia; order Carnivora; family Mustelidae; genus Mellivora; species Mellivora capensis. Next base: position 12,638 of record PISX010032226.1, read on the forward strand.
CTGGGTGGCTCAGTGGGTTAAAGCCTCTGCCTCTGGCTCAGGTCGTGATCCCAGGGTCCTGGGATCGAGCCCCGCATTGGGCTCTCTGCTCAGTGGGGAATCTGCTTCTCTCTCTCTCTGCCTGCCTGCCTCTCTGCCTACTTGTGATTTCTGTCTGTCAAATAAATAAATAAAATCTTTAAAAAAAATAAAAACTACAAAACAATTTGTTCCTTGAGCTGTCTTTTTATCTCCCAAATATTCTAGATGACAAGCCGACTGGAACCATCAACAGGGAAAAAGAAAGGAAGAAAGGGAGGGAATGTAGGGCGGGGAGAAGTGGGGGAGGAAGAAAGATAAGGAAGAAAAACCTGCTCTGTTTCACTCATATCCACAGAATTTAAAGTTATGGAGGCACTGAGTGACAAGATGGAGAGGTTAATGCCATTAAAAGAAGATTTAGATTATTTAACAGTTTCCAAGATAAAGGAGGATGCCATACCACATAGAGCTACATAGGAAAATGCCAGTGTTGGGCAGAAGGCAGAAGGAGCAAGGGGACAGCCTAGGCCAGAGCCATTATCAGGGCTTCCAAGGGAAAGACAAAGCTGGACAAGGCAAACAGCTTAGGATCAGCAAGTCTGACTAATTACATTGGGTTCTGGGATTTTAGGAGGTGGCCCTGGGTTGATTTAGGGCAGGCGGAATATTGGCTCGGTGTGGAAGTTTGATAAAGAATCCACATCCAGGATGTGGGCTCTGGATCTCGAGAAAATGTAAACCACCTTGGCGGTTAGCCTGGCCCTATTATGGATGTCAAATAGAAAAATCCAGAATCTAAAGAAACAGAACACTCTCTCCTTCCAAAGTTCCAGGAAAGGGAAAGCCCAGGAAGGTCTTGGCAGGAAGGTCCATCCCCAGTAACAGCAATGGTGGCAGCAATAGATCCTGGGTAGGTCAAGCCATGCTCCCGAATCTCCCCAAATGTTGGCAAGGGCAGGTGGATCTACCAATAGCAGAGCCTGGGCAAGGCATACAACCCCCTGGAACACATCTGCCATGAGCAGGTGGAACCTCTGCTTGCACAGGTGGTGTCAACAGCCCTTGTGTCTCCTAGTCCTCCACCCAGTGGCAGAAAGAAATACAGGACTGGTGTCTTCCAATCCTCTACCCAACAGCAGAGAACCACCTGGACTCCATGGCTCCTGGGTCTTCCCAGTGACAGAAGTTGGCCCAGGTAGGCACTTCTCTCCCCCAATCATAATGACAGAGATAGAGTGGGAAGCCCACCAGCACTGTGTAGTTGGAGAATAGGCTAGGGGAAGTGATCTCTGTCCTATGACTTGAGATCCCCACATCCAACCTAACAATGCTAGGCAGCCCAAGGAAACCATTTTGGACCCTGCAGACAGCACCAACAGGGATCAAGGAAGAGTTCAAGCAGAAGGATAAAGCAAACCAGAAAAGCACTTCAAAGAAAACTAAATTGTCATTGGAATTGCAGTCAATAATACAGGCCAGTCCTCCATGCTAAATCTAAATAGGACAAATGTTTGCTTGAAGAAAAGATTAAAATTGGACTAGAGTCTCTTAACATTATCCAGAAAGCCTATGATACAACATAAAAGCCACTTGTCATACCAAGTGGTATGAGAAATCACAACTTGAGTGAGAAAAAACTTTGAGTTGATATTAATACTGAGAAGAATCAGATAGAACAATCTCACAAAGATTTTGAAGAAGCCACCATAAAATTTCTTCAAGTATTAATACACTTGAAACAAAAGAAAAAAGAAGTTATAAAAAAAAGAATCAAATGGAAATCAGAGAAAAGTATAATAGTGGGAAGTTGGAGGAGCCTGGTGGTGGGTATTGTGGAGGGCACGCATTGCATGGAGCACTGGGTGTGGTGTAAAACTATGAATTCTGTTACGCTGAAAAGAAAAAAAAAATTTAAAAAAAAAACTGGATGGATGAGTTAAACAGTAGAATGAAGAGCACAGAGATAGAATAGGTGAATTTGAGAACAAGTCAATAGAACTCTGAATAACAGAAAGAAAACATCCTAAAAAAAGACAATTTACAGCCTCAGTAATATTTGTGTCCTTAAAGTCTTGGGAGGAGGAGAAAGGAAGAACTGAAATAATTTTTTAAACAAATAATGGCTCAGATTTGGCAAAAGTAATAAATTATAGATTCAAGAAGATGAAAGAATACTAAATAGGATAAATCCAAATAAATCCATGCCAAAATACATCATAATTAAGCCTCTGGAGACTAAAAGCAAAGAAAACTTAAAAACAATGAAAGAGAAATGAGGCGTTACCGACAGAGGAATACCAGTTTGAATGACAGTCTTTCCTCATCTGAAACCGTGGAAGCCTGAAGAAAGTGGTACATTTTTCAAGTGGTGTTAAAGGAACATTCAATTGCAAATTCAATATCTACCGAAAAACCTTTAGAAGCGAAGGGCTAATCAAGATATAATCTCAGATGAAGTAAAATTAAGTGAATTTATTCCTAGCCGATATTAAAGACTGGCTAAAGGAAACACTCCAACAGAAAGGAAGTAATTATAATGTACAATTATCTCAAAATACATAATTACAAATTTCAGTTATGTAAACTACATAACTACATAACTACAATTAAATTATAGAAAAGCAAAAGTAATGAACACTCAAAAGTAAAATAGAGAAAAAATTTTGAGAAATTCACAGTTACATCATCAACTAATAATGCACAAATAAAGATGGCTCTATCTAATACTATATAACAGTGCTTTTTCAGACCCCTGAGCCCAGGCTTTGTGGATATGATGACACTGGAACTCATTTCTTATAAAGTCTCTCTGCAATGTGTAACAAGAATGATTAACATTTCACGAAGGAAGATGGCGGGGAACTAGGAGGAGGCTCTGGTTCAACCTGTCCCCTAAAGTGAGCTGATTACCTACCAAGGAACTCCGATCACTCATGAAACCAGCCTGAGATCAAAATTCTACTCGCCAGGATCTCTACAGGGGCAGAAGACGCCAGTGGGACATCAGGATCTCTACAGGGGCAGAAGACGCCAGTGGGCAGGTAAAGCGGAGCGGAGCGGGAACACAGGACTGGTATCAGAAGATAAACAAAAGGGGGAGGGAGCCACCAGAGAAGACACATTGGGAAGTAATACCCCAATACGAGAGTCCCCTAAGACTGGGGACCAGCATTAACTTGAAGACTGACAAAAAGCACTCAAAAAGAGAAAAGATCGCAGGGTGAAATTGTGGGAATTGGAACTGTTAGGGACAGGGGCTTTAGTCCCCCACGGAGGGCAGACACCCCTGGCGCTGAGCCAGAGAGAGTGCAGCGGAGAAACCAGGTCCTGGCCGCTGAGCTGCGAGACCTCCTAAGGGCGCTTGGCATGTGGCAGGGGCTGGGACCCTCCCGGAGCAGAAACAGACATTTGAGTCCCCACGTGTGTGCCGCACCACGCCAGCAGAGCCTGAGACACGCTCCACCCCCTCCCCTGAGAGAGGCACGAGGGCACCAGTGGGGGCTCTAGGACCCAGAAAGTCTGATCGCTCTCAGTTCGGGCCAGCAGGGTAAATCTCTGTGTGCCTTCCCTGCTTGGAACCTCTCTGGCGGTCTGGAGCTGCCCAGACAGCTGCCGCTTGTGGTTTTGAGTACAAGCAGGACACACAGGTGTCCCCAGAGATCCCGGCTGGGAACCTGCTCTGCAGCACCCAGAGGGGAACGGACTGGGGCTTCTCTCTGGGAGGGAGGTCTGGGTGCAGTTTGCTTTCCTCTAAACCTCCAAGAACCATCCGGAGCTGCCAAGGGGG
>PISX010032227.1:0-16455 GCA_004024625.1 Mellivora capensis
TTTTTTTTTGAAGCTCACAGACCACTATGCCCCCTACACAGCAACATATGAAGCTGAGCTTTCAAGGATGGATTGTAACATTATGATCATACAAACCTTGCAAAACCGATTTGTAGGACTGTATCGTTTTCTTGAGCTGCATGATAAGTAGGCACAGTGCTAAGCAACCAGTGTAAAAAATTATATATAACTCTTAGTGTTTTACACATTTACACCCAGAAATGGAAAATCTTGTCAGAGTTTCTTTAAAAACCTAGAGATGCCTGGATTAATAACCAGAAGGGAATTGTGAGGGCTGCCATTTGTTGTCCTTCCTATATCCACTCCCACACCACTCTACCCTTCCCCCCCAATGGCACAGCAGTGTGCTCAGGGGGTGGCTGAGAGCTCGTCCCCTCTGAGAGAGTAGGCTCCCACCTCAGTGCCGGGGATGAATCACTGTTGGTCTAAGTCTGCTTTAGTAATCTCATTCTTCTCTGTCTGGGTCTGGGAGTGACCATGTGACAGATTTGGTCAATGAGATTTAAATGGAAATTTTTGAATGGGGCACCAGGGAAATCTCGTGTCTTCCTGATTAACACCAACGACCTTGACTGACATAGGTGGTAACCATTCACCTTCCCGCTGTTCGTCTGCCTGGGATGCAGGTATGACCCCTGGAACACAGCAGACATGTGTGATAATGAGAGGACAAGCATGAGCACAAAAATCCATTTTCTCAAGGAGTTAGTGCAGAAATAGAGAAAAACCCTTAGTCTCTGACAGGATCATTAAACAGCCTTATCTATCATCCCAGGGCTGCTTTGGACTTGTTGTTATACAAGAGAAATCTTATTTACTTAAGTTAACATTTGTTGGGTTTTCTGTTAACCGCAGCCTGTGTATTAGGTTGAGTCATATGAAATTCCATTCTTGAGGTTTAAAAATTGTTGAAGATCAAAGTTTCATATGGCTCAATCGATATTATGAATTGATGTAGATAGAATTCAAGATCATTTTACTTCTTCAGTAGTCAAAACCTCTCCTTTCCTTCTCTCCTGCCACCTGAAAGTATATCTTTTTGTTACGATCTCTGGCATTTAACCCGTGGTGTGCTGGTAAACTCGTCTGCTGGGGTGGGCAGAGGGAAAAAAGCCGGATGTGTGGCATTTACTGATTTCCGTGGTGTCAACGCTCCCACCACAGCCCTACCAACTTGAGGTCGAGATCGAGAAAAGAGATGCGCACGCTCCATTCCGGGTAGCTGGGACCACAGCCAGTGCCAGCACAGCCGCCTCCACGCTGGCCGCCGCTCTCTGCTCTAATGTGTGAAGGGCTATGATGTCTAGGAAGGGACTGATTATTCCCCATTGTCATTTTTCCTTGTAGTGTGAGACAAAAGTATGAGGAAAAGGATATAATTAAGACGGGGAAATTGGACAATGGAAATAAAAGTCTTTATCCTTTGATTCATTTAGATCTTATGAGAAAGAATAAAGAAAATATGTAGCCAAAGAAGACAGTAGCCATCAGGGAAATATAAAATAATAATTAACTATTTTTTTTTCTTTTTTTACCAAGTGCCATTTCTATTGTCTAAGTCTATTAGTTGTCTCTGAAAGAATGGGTAAGAAAGTGAAACAAGATATGCCTCATTTTGTTCTTCCCTTTTTTTTAACAACAGTATTTTTGCGGCAATGAAAGAAGATGAGGCATTTGGCTTCCATTTGGGGCAGTGACCTTTATAAAACTACAATAAAACTCATCTCCTCTAGCTGTGAAATGCTAAATAACCATCCAGTTTTCAAACATTGACTTTTCCATCGGTTTCAGGTAACCTATCCAAGCAGTGATTAAAATTCTTCCCATTTTAAGCCCCATCACAGCCTAACATGTTCAAACCAACCACCAGTATCAAATGGAAAGTCTCTGCACTCCTTGTTACTCATGTCTCTGTCCTAGACCGAGAGACTATCTCTGGAACTGCATACAGAATGATTGTACCACCTGGGCTTTCCCTTTAGACTCAAGAAGCCCACTTTTGAAATGTGGGGGAAACAGGTGCTTGTTTCCTGTGTGGGCATTTGAACCTGAAAAACAATGCAGCAAAGGTCTCCTCTCAGTTAACTCATGCTGCCGTTCAGATGTTGCAGGTGGAATATTCTATGTGGACAGAAACCAAAATGCCTTCCAGTCCTGAAAGTGTTTTGTGTTTTTTTTAAATATGTTTACTTTCATGTTAAAGCTAAGCACATATGTGCTGTAAACCAAATTGTTTGTTTTCTGTAGAAAAACATCTGATACCAATTGATAGGATCAAACATACTTATAAAAGAAGAAAAATAATAAATTAGAGGAGAGCAGAATTAACATAGTTTGTGGCTGAGAAGTCTGTAGAGAAGGGATCTGACCAAGGCTTTGAAGGATGGGGAGAGATTTAAAGACTGGAGAAGAAAAGGGTTGCAAAGAGAGAAGAAGGGGAGGTCACAGAGAGCCCATGTTTTCTCCCCCTGGCTTTCTTTATCTCACAAGCATCAACCATTTCAAGAAAGGTACATGAAAACAACTTCTAAAACCCATCCATCTTTCCTGTTGTTTATAGGCATGACTTAGGATTCTAATGTCTGAAACTGCTTGTTATGCTCATGACCTTGAGAACGAGAAGCCACATTGGGTGTGGTGCCTATTCCAGGAAGGCCATGGGTCTATGGGTCCATCAGGTGTCTTTCTCCAAATTACCTTGTGTATACTAAGTGTCTCTTTTTCTTCTGTTTAAATGATGCTTACAAGCAGGAAAAGCTTTTGATTTTCTGTCTTTTGATGTATCACTCAAAGGATAATCATGTACATTCTGTTTCAAAAGGAGTCTAACTAAATTAACTAAGTTAACTAAGTCTAACAAAATTCCTAACTCTTACAGGATGGTAATATCAAGCCTACAAATTTTAGATGGAGATGGGGATTCTGAAGTCACTTTCCATTCAGACCAGTGTTTTGTTGTGTCCCCGCGTGGTTCAAGTGGGGATGCATCCATCCCTAACACTCTTGGTGAGAGGGTCTCCAGTCCTGGTGAGGAGTGAAAAAGGTAAGGAGCAAAGGGCTCTTCATGTATCGTTCTATGAAATCCCCACAATAGTCCAGTGTGTAAAGTGACTGCCCTCACTTTGCAGAGGAACCAGCTGAGGCTCAAGGAAGTTAAGCCACTTGTCGAAGTCTTGCCACAGTGGCAGAGCCTGCAGAACATGAACCTGGGCAGTGGGTCCCCAGAGCTTACCATCATTACTGCCACACGCTCTGGTGCTGATACAATTATGAAAGATTCTCCTCCCTCTTTGCCTCCCAAAGGCATTCATCCCTTCCTTGACATACCTACTAATGCTAGTATATTTCATTATCGGTTCCTGCCTAGATTTACTGTAATAACCTCCTAACTGATCTCATCATCTCTGATCTTGTCCCCACTCCCTCGTGCTTCTTTACCCAGCTGGTAGTGTGTTTCCCAAACTGTCAGTGGGATCAAACTCCTCCCTGTGGCTTACACAAGAAATCAGAAACTTCATCTCTTTCGAATCAAAACCACATTGAGATACCACGTTACACCAGTTAGAATGGCCAAAATTAACAAGACAGTAAACAACATGTGTTGGAGAGGATGTGGAGAAAGGGGAACCCTCTTACACTGTTGGTGGGAATGCAAGTTGGAACAGCCACTTTGGAAAACTGCGAAGATTCCTTAAGAAATTAAAAATAGAGCTTCCCTATGACCCTGCAGTTTCACTACTGGGTATTTACCCCAAAGATACAGATGTAATGAAAAGAAGGGCCATCTGTACCCCAATGTTCATAGCAGCAATGGCCACGGTCACCAAACTGTGGAAAGAACCAAGATGCCCTTCAACAGACGAATGGATAAGGAAATGTGGTCCATATACACTATGGAGTATTATGCCTCCATCAGAAAGGATGAATACCCAACTTTCATATCAACATGGACAGGACTGGAGGAGATTATGCTAAGTGAAATAAGTCAAACAGAGTGAGTCAATTATCATATGATTTTGCTTATTTGTGGAGCATAAGAAATAACACGGAGGACATGGGGAGATGGAGAAGAGAAGGGAGTTGGGGGAAACTGGAGGGGGAGATGAACCATGAGAGACCGTGGACTCTGAGAAACAAACTGAGGGTTTTGAAGGGGCAGGGGTGGGAGGTTGGGTGAGCCTGGTGGTGGGTATTATGGAGGGCACGTATTGCATGGAGCACTGGGTGTGGTGCATAAACAATGAATTCTGGTACACCAAAAAGAAATTTTAAAAAAAATAAATAAATATGACAAAAAGGAAAAAGGAAAAAAAGAAACTTCATCTCTCAGTAACCCTGGCTCCATGTGTTGTGAACCTTGTCTTCCTCTATCACCACTCCCCTTGCATGTCTGATACCCCAATTCTAGGAAACCAGCTGAATTTTCCCAAAGACATCATGCTTTTGCACAGCAACTCTTTGCCTTTGAGCATACTTTGCTTTCTGCATAGGATATGCTGACTCTCTTTTTTCCATGTGACTAATTTCTACTAGCGCTTCCCATCTCTGGTCAGGAGCGTCTCTCTAGCACAGTATCCTGGGCATGGCCCATATTGAAGCTGTCTTCAAGGAGCCCCAAGTCAGTTCAGGAGGTGAACAACTAAACCATAGTAATAGGCAATTCCTGTTTTTAAGTCACAGATCTTAATCCCACAATGTATATTCTTATGGTATTCGCAAAGAAAAACACCCTGCTTTGGATTACTGTGCTTTAAATATGAACGACACTTGACTGGTCAAGGAGTCTTCACCATGACCCATGTTCCTAGGACCCATGTTCTCCTCATTTGTCAAGTCTATGGGGAAGAGCACTCTGAAGTATTTTTACAACAGTATAAATTTTGTGTCTTTATTTCCCTTAGCGATTGTGGCTTTTGGTTTATTTATTTTTTGGTGTTCTTTCCCGAATTTCCTAAAAAGGCTGAAGATACAAAAAAACAATTTAAAGGGAAAATCTCAAAAGACATTTTCTTTTTTGAAATGAACTAAGCCACTACCTATTGCTTTACTTATAAGTTTGATTGATCTTTGACCCTGGACATGAAGTGGGAAGAGGAGGTTGGCTAACTACAGAAGAGGCAAGTCCATTTCATGGGTTGACAGTACTGAAATAAGATTAATCCATAAATAAATGAGGAGTAAGATCAACCTGGAAACTGTGTGTGAGGTCATTCTATGCTTTTAAGCTAGACTCCAGCAGATTGTGAACATTTCCCATCCCACAAATGTCCTTTATACTCTCCTCCTTCAATAGCCATTCTGGTATTTGATCTTTGGCACAGCTGACTAAGGAATGCACATGAAGATGAAAAGCCAGGAGAGAGTTTGTACTAATACCATAGCCTCATTTGGGGGGGTACCTGGATATAGAGCATCCAAAATGTTTTTACATAAAGTACATTAAGAGAGTGCTGAATAAAAGGCATTCTCATTGACAAAGACGTGGGAATTCTTTGGAAGCTCAGAAGTGAATAAAAGTAGAGGGTAACAGACTGGTAAACCACAAGTCTTTCTCTACTCTAGGATGCCAGAAATATGAATATCTATGAAGTAATGTAGAAGTTGCAGGTTTCAGAAAATAATTAAGTCTTATAACCTTTTATAAGACTCATAACATTTGAACACATTTGGGTTGGATATTAGCTATTCTTGCTTGGCCCTTAGTTCCAACTTCTTTTGTATGCCTTCTGTATCTTAAGGCCAGTCAAAAAACCACATTTTTCAAAACCACTTGGAGCTAAGGTTTTTTTGTTTTTGTTTTTGTTTTTAAGATTTTATTTACTCGGGGCACCTGGGTGGCTTGGTGGGTTAAAGCCTCTGCCTTCAGCTCAGGTCATGATCCCAGGGTCCTGGGATCAATCCCTGCATCGGGCTCTCTGCTCATCGGGGAGCTTGCTTCCTCCTCTCTCTCTGCCTGCCTCTCTGCCTACTTATGATCTCTGTCTGTCAAATAAATAAATAAAATCTTTAAAAAAAAAAGAATTATTAAAAAAAATTTTATTTGCTTATTTATTTGAGAGAGAGAGAGAGAGAGGATGCAGAGGGAAAAGGAGAAGCAGACTCCCCACTAAGCAGGGAGTTGGATGCAGGGCTCAGTTGCAGGACCCTGGAATCATGATCCGAGCTAAAGGCAGATGCTTAACTGACTGAGCCACCCAAGTGTCCCTGGAGCCAAAGTTTTAAATGGGATTTGGGTCAAGATAATGATATATACTCATATAAACATAGAGAGTAGAATTACAGGGAAGCTCATCCTTGTGGTGTGTGAGTTGGCACGCAGGATCCACAAACATTAGTGAGGCGATAGCTGGATTCCATGCTCTCCCGGTGAGGGCTCAGCTCCCTGGGTGGGAGCAGCTGTGAAGGCAGCTGTGACCGTGAGACATTAGCAGCCCAGGAGGCTAGACCATGAAGGCAATGGTCCAATGGGAGCCCCATGACTTTCCAATGGATTTGTAAGTGCCTAATTGTCTACATTATGTTCCTTCCTAATTGAAAAAGCTCAATTGGTTTCTTGTTCATCCACTGAACTTGTAACATCTAAACATACAACATCGGAACAGCAAGAAGCAGCAGCCTGATTTATTAAACACAAACAACATAACATCTATGACTAACTCTGTCCTACACCACAACACTTTGTCAGCAGATAGATCCCAAAACTGGGGGAAGGGTTGCTGAAGGTCTGTCAGTGAATGCTGTACTTCCGCAGACACAGAGGAATTGGTAGGTGTAACAGGAATCAGTCTGTGGAAGGAGGGACCTCTGAGTTCATGGAGGATCACTAATGACACCGTGTTTCGTACAATCATTAGTCGTTCTCTCCTCACTCTCATCACCTCCTCTGTTGGGTTCTCCTTTTCCAGCCCTTTGAATGTGGAAGTATCCCAAGGCCCTCCCCTTGAACTTCTCTCTGCACTATGCTCATTCCTTAAATGATCTCACTTGGTCATATGGTTTTAAATGACATCCTTATGATAATGGCTTTAAGTCCTCAGGTCAGACTCTTTCCAGTTCAGCATGTGGTTAGTTTGTTCATGGAGGGGTTTGGGAGAGGACTGTGAGGCAGGGTGAGTAAATGGCTAGTACTCAGGGTCTTTGAACATCCATACGATTGGCGAACAAAGTCTTCTAGAAATCTTCCATGAAAGGCCTTGCTGAGATGGTGAGGTACAGTCTGTTCACATTACACTGAGGCTCTTAGGATGTTTAATAACAGAAAAAAAGGACAAAACCATGTTACAAAATAGTGATGTATTTTATATGTTTATTCAATAATTTAAAGCCTTTAATCTCAATGATTTGATGCCTTTAAATACAAATACAGTGACTCTACTGACAGCTTCATTTGGCATGGTCTCTTGCTCCTTCCCACCAGTGGTCCTATAGCCATGTGATTGGCAACACCAAGCAAGTCTTTGGGGAGGTGAGGGGCACTTAGATCAGAAGCTGTCCTTCTTTTGAACAAAGGGAAATGGAGCTGGGGTCACTACAGCTGGACTTCCTGCACTCATCCACTCACGCCCAACTTTATTATTGTCAGATATTCCCATCTTCGACAAGGACCATCCCATTTGACAAGGACCAAACTGTAATCGGGTTCTTCTGGAGCACTGGTCGTGACTGGCCTCATCCTTGGTCTCGTATGTCAGTTTGACAATAGGCCTTCCCCTACCACAGGATCCCAGAAATACAAATATTTATGAAGAGAATCCCCCAGTTCACGATGTCTAATCCTGTTCCTCTTCCCCCACCTTTGATATCTAAACAAGTCTCATTGATTTCCCACCCACGGATCTCCTCCCCCTGCCCCTGGCTATAAATCCCCAGCAGCCCTTGCTGTCTCTGCAGTTGAGGCAGACAGACAGAGGGAGGAACAGGCTCCCCACTGAGAAAAGCATACCAACCTCAGAAATGGGGCTGATAGACTAGAAGGAAGTCATCATGGTGGGTGTCAGTGGAGAGTCCTGCCCGGTCCACCACCACGTTCCTGAGGGTGGACACTGGACTCTGAATTGGTGAGAGGATGAGGATAAACCCCGAGCAACACTGGAGTCAATATTTTGTCTTTTGCTTATTGTCTCTTTCATAATATTGTTTACTGGGCACAAAATACCCTTGAGAGTATTTGGGAGTCCCGTGATCCTGCTGCATGGGAGCCCCGTGATCCTGAATCACAGCATCCTACCTACCTGCCAATTTTCTATGCTTAAGATTTTCTTCCTAGCTGACACTATCAAAACCGTGCCTCCTCCTTCAGAGAACTATTTCCATTTAAATGTGCCAATAGAAAACAATGGTAGGGGAGGGAAATTTTTCCTGCTTTCCCTTCTAGGTTCTTTGGCCCGTCTAATAGTTAAATTGACATGAGACAGATTAGCAGGAGAAAAATAAATTTCATATGTATGAGAGTCCCATAAAAAATACAAGGTTTAAAGAAGTGACACAAGCAGGAAGTGTTTCTATCTTTTAGGCACGGAAACAATAAATTTGTAAAGAATTGACAAGACAAAGGGGTTTGGGCTCTGGGTAGTAAATTAGTGAAGGAGTAACTTTGTTTATATGGCTTTCTCTGCCCTAAATTCCCTGTTTCTGGTGATAAGGGTGCCTTCTACCCTCCAGGTGCAAGGAGTATAACTTTCACAAGGGGGATTTATCTCCTGCTTTCAGGGAGACAAAGGAGGGTCAGCTGTTTGTGTTTGTCATGTAACTTTACTTCAAAATAATCAATATGGAACTATGCGTGGTGACAGATGGTAACTAGACTTATTACGGTGATCATTTCACAATATATACAGATATCTGATCATTACGTCCTAATGCCTGAAACTTATATCATGCTATACGTCCATTATACCTCAACAAAAACAAAACAAAATATGCCAAAGTAGCATATTCTGCTCTCCTTCAGAATCCTAAAATATAGGAATTCTAAAGAGTTAAACACTCCAAATGTATATATTGTTCTTCTCCGTGTTTGTACATTTAAAAGGAAACACTGCTTTGACACCATGAAGACTTCTTAATTGTGGAGGGCTGTTAGAAACTGAAATTACCTACTCTCATACTCAGCCAGGACACCAAGAACCAGTACATCCCACTTCCTATCTACATGAGCATGACTTTGCTCCTCCCCTGTCTTCATCTGCGTGACTTATTTTTCTAGGAGTGTTCTGCTCAAAATTAAGACAAATGGCTTAATTGTTTATTACAGGAACTTCCCGAAAAACCATCATCTCTTCAACAAAAAACATCAACAGATTCTTTGAACCCCTTGCCTTGATTTCTCCACCAATCCTGGACTGTTCTATCCATGATCTGTACCGAGTTCTGAGCCCCATTTTGAAAGACCCACCTTAAATCGCACTTCCAACTCTCAATAAATTCTGTCCTAGCCTTCCCCCACCCCGAGACAACATCAAAGTTTGTTAAGGTGATGTTCACGCTAACTGGGGGAAGTGATGAACTCAAATTTGTCTCCTTACCAGTTTGTGCTGGTAATCTTTGGGGTGCCAGCTTTGGATAGCTCGGGGATTTTGCATTGAGAGAAGTCATAGCAACACCATGAAATCATCAACACCACTTAAATGTGAGGATGGCCCTAGGCTGATTTCTTTCAAAACGGATATTATAGAAAAGCAGAGAGGTTGGTGCCAGAAAATTATTTTAGTTTTCAGGATAGACTAAAACCTCCACAGGAGGCCAAAATTTTGTCATTCCTCAAAAATCTGAGAACTCACATGGGTCATTACCATGTCCATATTATTTGAATGAACCAATTAAAAAGTCCATATAGGTCTTATAAAGTGCACTAGAGAAACATGCTAATTCTAAATATAAAAGTCTTAGCTCTTTACAATGTAATTCTTAAATGGGGATTACTTTTCATATGGAGCTAATTATGGGAATGCAGATATGATAACATATTTCATTTTGGAGGAAGAAAAAGGATAGGTGTAAACTACCACAAGTTTTCAATATCTGTCTTTAAAGCTTCTGAGAACTAACATGTAACAAAAGGAGGATTTTTCTTTCTCTTACTGGCTTTCATGGTCATAGTTAGTATTTAATATTCAAGAAGCCACTAGAGGGCCCTAAAGCCCACCTCAAATCCAGAAGACCTCCAGTTGAAAGGGAGTGATGGACACACACCATTATGTATAAGCTGGAAAGAAGCAGAAGGAAAAAAAAATCTAGTCATTTGCTCTTGAGTAAAAACTGGGGAAAGATAATAATTCATACAAAGGCATAAGTTCTACCCTGTGTTAACTGATCAAGAGAATCAAGTTTTATTTCTTGAGCCCAGTAGCATCTTTTTCTCTTTCTGGTAACATAGAGGTCCCTCCCATAATAACCAACTTGTTTTCCATGTAAGTCAATTGCACGGGTACTAATGTATGAGGGGCTTGTTTTCCAGTGTGGACCTGATTATCCGAACTTCTCATCAGAACCTTTCTAGTAAAGAAATTCGATGTATAAGAAATAGTGAATTTAAGGGAGTCTGCAACTCATTTGATTAACACGAGGGACAAGAAACAACACCACACATACACACTCCACCCTGGTGCTTCTGCCCCTCATTGCTATTCCTGCTGGCCTGTCCGCCGCCCCGCAGGGACAGGGCCTGTGGCTCTTGGTCACCATACCTTCCAATAACCTACTTTAATCCTTCGGTCGTTCAAATGTCCCCGGCATGACTGTGCCTGGCGTACGATAGGTGCTTAATGTATATTCACCGGAGAATTCTACACGTTCCTTAGAATGAAGAAGTCACATTCAGTGCTATAAATTGGTTGGCTTATTCAAAACAGAAATACAAAATAAGCAAACCTTCCGAGCTCCACTGTGTGTTGACACCAAAGTAGAGATGAAGAGTTAGCACGAGCACAGCATGCAAAACAGCGATTCCTCAGTGCCAGGAAGTGGGAGCCGGAGATGGCCTTGAGGCTGGCCCTGAGCCTCCCAGGAACGAGAAGAAATCTCGGAGAAGATATTAGATTTTCCACAGGGCATGAAATGCACATTCAAGCTAATCTGATTAAACTCTTCAAGAATCAGAAGACCCCAGCAGACCCAAAGTGGTTACATAAGCATTTTAAAATAGAAACCACGCTGAGAAGTGGGCAGCCAAAATGCAAGCGACAGAAAGGCTCTGGGTAAATTGTCTCCGGAGCTTCTGGATGCTGAAGGAAATGAGATCAGCCTCGGGCAAAAGAGAAGGCAGCAGGGGAAAGAGAGAGCCATGAGAAACAACCTTCGGCGAGCATATCTGCAGGGTGGGAAGACGGCAGCTGAACATCCATGAAAGAAGCCAATCAGGTCAACAGTGGGCATTTCTCAATCAGTCACGGCTCCAGAACACAAATGCCTAGATTTTTACTGGCAAAATAAAGGTTTCAGGAGTGAGCCGCCACATTAATAAGGGGAGAAAAATCATTTTGCCCTTTTCTTGGTTTTGTTGTTCCCGTCCCTCCTTTTCCTGTTAAGGTTAATTCTATTTCTGAGAAGGGCATTATGGTTTTATTACCTGGTAAAAATATCGGAATTTTTATATTTATCAGCATCTGTTTTTGTTATAATTTTATATTTAATAAAATTTATATTTTATACATTTATATTTAATTTTATATTAATTTTCTATTTTGTCATAATTTTATATTTATTAGCATTTGTTTTTGTCATAATACATCCAGAAATAAAGGAAATTGCCAAAGTTTCTGTGTTGTGTTTTTTGTTTTGATGGCTCGTGAGCCCTCATTTGTCTCAAGGTAGCCCTGGTTTCTTTAAAGAAGCACCACCCTGCTCCCCACTGGAGCAGAAACCTGAGGAAATCCTTCAGCAGCACCAGTTCCTGATTAGCAAGCTCACTAGTTACAATACATCAAATGAAATTAATTCACTCATCAAACATCTACTGAGTGTCTACTGTAAGCTGCAGATAGAGAAATAAATAAGCCCAGAGCACTACCCTCAAGGAACTCAGGTCTAGTAGAAGTGAAAGAAAACCAGTGATTATAAGATACTGTGAGTAAGTATTGCAATGGAGGTTCACACGAGCTAAAACTTTGGGGTGCAATTAATTTATTAGTTAAGAGTACCTTCAATGGTAAGAAAACCCACACAACACTCACCTGAACAAAAAATAAGTTTATTTGTCTTGGATAATGGGGTCAGAGGTAGGCAGTCCAGGACTGGAACAGGGGCTCATGATGCTGTCAGGGACCCAGGCTCATCTGTGTTTCCCTCTGCCATCCTTAATTTGGAAGCATTTGCCTTCAAAACAAAGAGTAAGGGGAAGAACAAAGGACAAAATGAGGCTTACTAGTCCCTTCTGTCTTTTTTTTATCAGGAAAGTGTTGAGGAAAATTTTTATTTTACCCTTCAAGGCTCATCTAGCTGCTCTAAGAATCAGATTGGCAGACAGGTTAATTGGAGAAAAATCAAAGTTTTATTTATATATGCTTGGAGGCTCAATAATGAAATTGAGACTCAAAGAAACAATGAAGGCAAGCATTTTCTAATACTTTTTAGGCAAAGAGACAATATATCTGTAAGGAATTGACAGGATAGAGACAACTCATGTTTGGGAGCTTTAGTTAATATGGATTTCTAAACAGAATTTAGACTATGGTAGTTAATTAGTAAAAGTATGAGGTGTGTTTATACAGCCTTCTTGGCTCTGAATTTCCTATTTCAGGTGGTAAGGATGTCTGTTTATCTCATGGTACAGGGAGGGTACCTTTCAAGTGGGAGATTTATTTCCTGCTTCCTGGTGACAGAGGTGGGGGGTGGGATTGGGATGTTCTTGCATTGGCTATTTCTTAAGTAACTTTTAATTCAAAATAATCAATATGTTGATGTGACACCTTTTGCAGTGGCCTGTCCCTGGTCCCTACAAAAGCAAAAAAACAAAACAAAACAAAACAAAAAACCCAGAACTTTTCCAGAGGCCCCAGTACTTATGTTCTCTTCTCATCCATCATAGCTATACCACAGGTCTACCCCTTGCCAGGAGGGGGCAGATAAGAAGGGGACTTGGGATAAAAATTTGGCTAGCCAATCCACAGTACAGAACACATTAATACATTTCAAAATTCTCCATTTTTCTTTCTCACCCACTCAAGCAAGCACTCTTCTCTAGTTAATTGGGACACTGGTAAGGAAGACTGGCAGATGATCCCCAAATATGCTTATGGTTATTGCTCTTCCAAAATATTTCCCTGGAATAAGATGATGATAAAGGAAGTTCATCTTTTTGAGAAGACATTTGGTCTTTCAGGGTTGAACTGGAAATTTAAAGAAGAGTCACTGTGTCTCCCTAAATAGGTTTACCCTTCCCCTCTCTGGAGCTCAGTATCTATTTTAGACTACAGGGCACTCAGTGGCCCCAACTCCATTTTCAGTTGAGGTAACCAGAACTTCACCCTTTCACTGGTATCCCCACCATCTCTTTACAAGAGAACTGAATGTTCCTTCCCAAGGGGATCCTCTTTCCTGGCTTCCTGGGAATGCCAGGCACTCCAAATATCCCCTAACCTACTGTCAAATAAGGGAATGGCATTCATTAAGCACTCATTATTTGCCAGGCACTGTATTAAGTTCCTTTAATCCTTCAACCATCATATTATGAGAAATATCAAGGCACACAAAAATTAAGTCTCTAGTACAAGGTCAAAAGGATAGTCAGTGGTAGAGTGGGTATTCAAACCAAGGCAGTCTTCTTCTCAGTGGGCACTGGGGAGGGGCACCTCTCCTCATCTATACTCCTTTCTTAATCTACATTACACTTTAGGGAAAATTGTGTTCTTAGGAACTCCAGATACAAACAGTAGGACCTTGTAACCAGCTCTAAGTCACCTTAGAAAGATACATGGCTAACACTAAAAATTCAAGAATGTAAGAAAGTTTAAGATTTTAATTGTTCATTTGTTTATTCAATAAATATTTATCGAACCCCTGATATATGCTAGGTACTACTCCTGGGCTGAGGATTCAACTACGAGCAAGATAGCATGGTCTCTCTCCTAAGAGTTTACAGTCTCTAGGAAAGACAAGCAAATAAATGAAATTTGATGAGTGATAAAAAAAAAATTCAAGGCGCTATAAAAGTACATTATGGGTATGGTTCTTATTTTGGGGTTAGAGGAGGGAAGCTGTCACTTCTAGGAGGAAGTGATATTTAAACCCTCTGAAATGTTGAAGTTAGCCAGACAAAGAATTTGATGGGAAAGAGTGTTCCAGGTAGAGGGTGTGTGTGTGTGTGTGTGTAGTATGTGTGTGTGTGTGTTGGTGTACATCTACAGTCACAGAACACTTGACTTATTGGAGAATTGGAATGAATCACAAAACCCCTAGGGCAAAAGTTCAAGGAGAAGAGAGGAGTGGGTGGAAGTCGAATCATGAAGAGATCTATATCCTTCTAAGCCAGCTTAAGGTCAAGCGTTTTACTCATGGATTTAGTTTTTTACAATTAGAATCACAATGTTAGCAGTAAAGAAACCATAATACAGCTCATGTCATTTTTTGTTCCAAATAAGCTTGTTAACTTCATGGTACTTTGATCCTTTAAAAATGAGATTTTTTCTCAGTAAGTTTAAGATGTTTGGAAATGAATTGCTTAACATTTGAAAACATTTCTTATGCTTTATGATAATGGAAATAGGTATCTATGTTTGTGTTCTCACATTTTGATTTTGGTTCACATTTTGATTTTGGTTCTTTTTCATGATTCTTGATGGAACACATTTTGATTTTGGTTCTTCTTGTTTCATGATTCTTGATGAAAGACATATGCTTCAGCTCTTCCTGTGTATTCAGAGACCACTTTCATGGATGAATTTCACAAAACAGATTAGAGTTCTTCCCAGAGTATAGGATTTTCAGCATTAGTTTCAGGGAAATAACCAAGATCGGGCACATTCTCTTCATCTTTTCTCCTTGTCCCTCGTCTGTCCCTGAGGTGTCTGTGCCAGTTACAAGAGTTGTGTTGGAGACCAGTGAGCAAGTGATTCATGAATCTGCTAAATCCTAGATTTATAATGTAAGGAATCATAATACTACACAGGTAGACTAAGGAGATGGTTAAGAAGGCAGAGCTGCCTTTGTGAGAAACCAAGAGAGAAGGAGAAATGGGTTTTTTGGTATTGGCTCTTTAGAAAGTGGGTGAATATGGTGCTCAATCCTGGGGAGTGTGACCCCTGTGCAGCTAGGAGAAATGGCTCCAGCTCAGCTTAGGGCTCTCTGTTCACAGGCCAACTAAAGAGTATCACAATCCTAAAGAATTCATTCATTCAACAAATATGTCATGGGAATACAACAGTGGATAAAATAGACTTGTGTTCATGAAGCTTATATTCTACAGATAGAATTCAGTAATATTTTAAAAATAACAGTTAATGACTAAGTTGGGTTTATTCCAAAAATGCAATTTTGAATTTTTGTCTCACATGGAAAAAAAATCAATCAATGTAATTCACCACATTAATAGAATGAAAGAGAAAAATCACATGTCATCTTAATAGTTGCAGAAAAAAATTTGGAAAATTCAATATCCATTCATAACTCTAAAAAGCAAACACTACAAGGACTACAAGGGACCTTTCTTAACCTAATAAAGGATATTTACAAAACAACCTTTGATGAGTGTCATACTTAGTGGTAGAATGTTGAAAGTTTCAGTTTTGAGATTCATAGCAAGACAAGTATTTCATTACCACTTTTATTCAACATACACCATTGAAGAACCTGAAGGTCCTAGCCAGTGCATTATGAAAAGAAAAATTTAAAAATTGCAGAATTGTTGGAAATTAAGATATAAAACATTATTCACAGATGATATGATTATGTAAGTGGAAACTTGAAAAGAACCTACACCTAAATTAAAAAATTAATAAGAGAGTTAAGTAAAGTTACTAGAAACAGTATTTTAAAATCTATTCAAATTTCTGTATACAAGCCAGAAAACAATCAAAACGATACCATTTAAAATAACTTCAAAAAATAAAATTAACTTCAAAAATATTAAATATCAAAGACTACATCTAACAAAGGATAGATATGTAAGACCTCAATGCAAAAAGCTATAAAACATTATTAATGAAAATAAATAAAATAAAAATAAAATTATATCTAAATAATTGATGAGAAATGCCATAATCATGAATTAGAGGAATCAGAACTGTAAAGAATAATTCTCCCCATTTCGAGTTTATCTTTGTATATGGTGTAAGAGAATGGTCGAGTTTCATTCTTCTACATATAGCTGTCCAATTTTCCCAGCACCATTTATTGAAGAGACTGTCTTTTTTCCACTGTATATTTTTTCCTGCTTTGTCGAAAATTATTTGACCATAGAGTTGAGGGTCCATATCTGGGCTCTCTACTCTGTTCCATTGG
>PISX010032228.1:0-16398 GCA_004024625.1 Mellivora capensis
TTACGTGCCCCATTGGTGAGCATTGCCTGTCTAGGCATCAGCCAAGGTAGTATTTACTTAAAACTTTCAGTTAAGTTGATCGATTCCTGAAAACCTCCCGTGCTGAATTGAGCCTCATCTAATTAAAGACAGGCAGGAATTGTGGGTTTGCTGTACCAAATTTACGAGGGCAGAGACCCTTGGAGTCAGACTGCTGACATCTGTATACTAGCTTTGCTTTGCTTTTGCTAGCTAGCTAAACTGGTGAGTTTCTTTTTCTTCCTATGCCTCAGTTTCCTCGTCTATAAGGTTGAGTAATAATAGTACCTACCTTGCAGGGTTGTTGTGAGGATTAATTGAGTTAGTAACAGTAGCTCACACTTAGCTGGTTCTGACTGTGTTCCAGGAATGGCCTAAGAGATTTATCTGCATTTAATTCGCTTAACCCTATGGACTAAGAGCTGCTATTATCTTCACTTTACAGGTGATGTTATTGGGCACAGAGATATTAAATAACCTGCTTACAGTTGCTAACTCGGGAAATGTCCCAGCTGGGATTGGAACCTATCTCTGAATACCATCCCTCGCACAGAGGATAAGTTCCGTGACATTCGCTATTATGCTGTATGCTATTGTACTTTTATAGTTCATAAGAGATAATCAGAGATGGGATCATTTTTCAACTCAAAATTCTCTTTTCTTGATTAAGTAATGAATTAGTATCATGGGTATCTAGTGGTACCTCAGTCATTAGTAACCAAGGCATAAATGGTGATATCCAGAATAATGAGCTGAAACCAGGATACTGAAGAAAAGTGGTTGAATTCAGGAAGCCAGATAACCCTTCTCAACACTACATTCTTGTCTGTTGTTGATACCCGGAAAACCAGCTAGTTGGAGATAACTAGAGATCTGTAGGTGAAGCCAGAGAATGGACAACACATTCTTCTCAGAACTAACTTTAAGGGGCACCTGGGTGGCTCAGTCGGTTAAGCGTCTGCCTTTGGTTCAGGTCATGATCCCAGGATCCTGGGATTGAGCCCCATGTGGGGCTCCCTGCTCCGTGGGAAGCCTGCTTTTCCCTCTCCCTCTCCCCCTGCTTGTATTCCCTCTCTCGCTGTGTCTCTGTCAAATAAATAAAATCTTTTTAAAAAATAAAAAAGCCCTAACTTTAAAAAGAAAGATTTATTTACTTGTCAGAGAGAGAGAGAGAGAGAGCAGAAGCAGGGGGAGCGGCAGGCAGGGGGAGAAGCAGGGTCCCTGCTGAGCAAGGAGCCCCATGCAGGACTTAGACCCAGGGATCATGACCTGAGTCCAAGGCAGTTACTTAACCAACTGAGCCACCGAGGCATCCCCTTTTTCTTCTAAAGATTAATTTATTTAT
This sequence comes from Mellivora capensis, assembly GCA_004024625.1. Lineage (NCBI taxonomy): Eukaryota > Metazoa > Chordata > Mammalia > Carnivora > Mustelidae > Mellivora > Mellivora capensis. Next base: position 1,364 of record PISX010032228.1, read on the forward strand.
TTGAGTGAGAGAGCACATGTGAGTGGGGGTGGTGGGGCAGAGGTAGAGGGAGAGAATCTCAAGCAGACTCTTCTCATCCCCTCCCAAGCGTGGAGACTGAAAGGACATGACAGGACACAGGACTTGATCTCACAACCCCAAGATCATGACCTGAGCTGAAGTCAAGAGCCAGATGCTTAACCCGCTGCGCCACCCAGGCGCCCCAGAACTAAGTTTTTATATCTTGTTAGCATAATAAATTAGTTCTGTATAACTAGTAGTATCTGGGTAACTACTGAACTAGAAACAATTGGAGAAAACAAAAACAAAAACAAAAACAAACAAAACAGAGAAGACCAGAAGCTGAAAATCCCATCTTTCACAAATCTAAATTCTTATTTTTGTTCAAACAATGAATTTGTACTATAGACATTAAGTGGTATCTAGGTCCATAGTAAGTAGAGTTAACATTAAATAACCAAGAAAATAAATATTTGAAGCTATGACGTTTAAAAATCATTCTTTGGGGGCACCTGGCTGAGCATGGTACCATTGGTACCATCGGTAGAGCATGCAACTCTTTTTATTTTTTAAGATTTTATTTATTTGGTGCCTGGGGGGCACAGTTGGTTAAGCGTCTGCCCTTGGCCCAGGTCATGATCCTAGGGTTGCAGGACTGAGTCCCGAATGGAGTTCTGCATGGAGTCCCGCATCGGGCTTCCTGCTTAGCAGCAGGTCTGTTTCTACTCTTCCCTCTGCTCACACACTCCCTCTCTTGCAAATAAATAAAATCTTTTTTTTTAATAAAGAGAGAGAGACAGAGAGCATAAGTGGGGGAGGGGCGCAGGGAGAGGAAGAGGGACAAGCAGACTCCTCACTGAGTGGGGAGCCCGACACAGGGCTCCATTCCAGGACCCTGAGATCATGAGCCGAAGTCAAATGCTTAACTGACTGAGCCACCCACGTGCCCCAAGCATGCAGCTCCTGATCTCAGAGTCATGAGTTCAAGCCCCATGTTGGACATAGAGCTTACTTAATTAAAAAAAAAAATCATTCTTCACCACTCCAACTTCTTATCTCTTCTTAAAAAAAGGAGTTAGTAGCAAAGATCTCCAGTGATACCCATTTCATTAGTTCACTAGAATAAACATGAGGTAATTAGAACAAGTATTTGAGACCTGCAAGCTGAAAACCGGTCTTACAATACTGGGTTTTTATTCCTTGTTTGAATTTTCTTTGAAACTCTAGATAAGGGCTGATACCTAAAAAAAAAACAAAAACAAAAACAAAAAAACCCTAGAGAAAACTTAGAATATTGACCAGCATAAGCCAGGAAGCCAAAACTCACTCTTCTGAACTCTGAAATCATGTTTCTTGATGGCATAATTAGTTAATACCATAGATAATTCAGGATTCCTAAGGAATGAGTGAACTAAAGATGACTGTACTAGGTAGAATAAATAGTTGAATCCAGGAAGCTGAAAACCATATTCTTCTCACCTCTACCTTCTTATTTCTTGTTGAAACGAACATGTAATACTGCAGTTAACTAAGTGTTCCTAGGGCACTAGATATCTAGAAATAAGCAGAGATAAGGAAGAAAAACTTGTAGACATCCAGAACCTAGAAAACACATTTTTTTTTTCAAATCTAAATTCAAATTACTGGGGCGCCAGGCGGTCTCAGAGGAGTAAGCGACTCTTGACCTTGGGGTGGTGAGTTCATGCCCCATGTTGGGTGTAGAGATTATGTAAAGAAACAAAACAAAATAAAAAAAATAAACTCAAATTACTTGTGGAGAAATTAGGGAATGATACAGTTATTTACCTAGGTAATTAAATGAAAGTGACTTGCAATAATCGGAATAAATACTTGAGACAAGGGTGTTGAAAGCATGATTCTCAAATGTAAATTTTATTTCTTGTGATAATACTGAGTTAGTATTGGGGCTGACTCAGTTGGTGGAGTGTGCGACTCTTGATCTTGGGATTCTGACTTCAAGCCCCATGTTGGGGGTAGAGTTTACTTTAAAAAAAATCAGTATTATCCATAAATAGTGACATTTATTTACTTATTTATTTAGTGTGGCACCTATTTATTTATTAAATTAAGGATAACTAGATACTCCTAGAAGAATACTTTGAAGTCATGAAACTAAAAATCCATTGTTTCACACTAAATATTAATTTCTTTTGCAATAATAAGTTAGACCGTAGATAACTATTGGTGCCTAGGTAATTTGTTTACTATTAATAACTAGAGAAACCAGAAATTTATTTAAATTTAGAAGATGAAAAACCATTCTTCACCACACTGATTCTTATCTCTTGTGGGAATAAGAAAGATTTAGTACTATGGTTAACCACCGGTCACCACATAACTAGCTAACTATAGACAACTGGAGATAAATAGTGGTAGCCAGAATGTGGAAGCCACTATCTTCTCCACCCAAAATTCTTATTTCTCATTGAATTCAGTGTATATATATATAAAACTCAGCATCAGTAGTATAGATAACTAGTAGTACCAGGTAACACGTTTACCAGGTATCTTAGAACACTTTGAATCTAGGACACTGGAAAACACTCTTCTCAATTCTTATTTTTTAAGAAGAATTTACTTTTTATTTATGACAGAATGAGAGAGAGAGAGCGAGCACAAGCTGGGGGAGCGGCAGGCAGAGGGAGAAAAGGCTCCCCGCTGAGCAGGGACCCCCCCATATGGGGCTAAATCATGAATTTTAAAAAGAATTTACTTATTTATTTATGACAGAATGAGAGAGAGAGAGAGAGAGAGCTAGCACAAGCTGGGGGAGCAGCAGGCAGAGGGAGAAGCTGGCTCCCCGCTGAGCAGGGAGCCCCATGTGGGGCTCAATCATGACCTGATCTGAAGGCAGCCACCCAGGCGCCCCTCAATTCTCATTTTTTGTATATTCAGTGAGTAATGTAGATAATGATAGTTACATGAAAAGATTTAAATAGAATTAATCATATAAAAGCGGAATAAATATTTGAAGCCTGCAGGCTAAAAACATATTTTTCTTACATATTAGTCTTAAGCAGAACCACAATGAGGGGCGCCTGGGTGGTTCAGTCGGTTGAGCATCTGACTCTTTTTTTTAAAAATTATTTAATCATTTATTTATTTGACAGACAGAGGTCACAAGTAGGCAGAGAGGCAGGCAGAGAGAGAAGAAAGGATGAAGCAGGCTCCCAGCTGAGCAGAGAGCCCGATGCGGGGCTCGATCCCAGGACCCTGAGATCATGACCTGAGCCGAAGGCAGAGGCTTAACCCACTGAGCCACCCAGGCGCCCCATAGCACCTGACTCTTGATTTCAGCTCAGGTTGTAATCGCAGGGTCGTGGATCAAGCCATCTCCACGCTCCCGCTTAGCATGGAGTCTTCTTGTCCCTCTCCCTCCCTCCGTTTACACACACATGCGCCCTCTCTCTCTGAGATAAATAAATAAAATCTTAAACACACACACACACACACAATGAGATACAATTTCACACCCAGCAGGATGGCTATTATCAACAAAACAGAAAATAAGAAGAGTTAGTAAGGATGTGGAGAAATTGGAACCCTATGCATTACTGGTGGGGATGTAAATGGTGTAGTCATTGTGGAAAATGGTATGACAGTTCCTCAAAAACTTAGAATTATCGTATAAGCCAGCAATTCCACTTCTGGATATACACCCCAAAAAACTGAGAGCAGGGACTTAAACAGATATTTGTATGCACACGTTCAGAGCAGCATTATTCACAATAGCTAAAAGATGGAAACAACTCAAATGTCCATTGATGGGTGAATGGGGAAATAAAATGTGGTATATACATACAATAAAATATTATTCCATCTTAAAGAGGAATGAAATTCTGACACATGCTACAACATGGATGAACCTTGAAGGCATCTAGCTAAGTGAAATAAGCCAGACACAAAAAGACAAATATTGTATGATTCCATTCATTTGTGATACCTGGAGTAGTTCAATTTATAGAAACAGAAGGTAGGGGCACCTGGATGGCTCAGTCAGTTAGGAGTTGCCTTCAGTTCAGGTCATGACCCTGGAGTCCCAGGATCCAGCCCCTTCGAAGCAGTCTCCCTTCTCAGTGGGGAGTCTGTTTCTCCCTCTGTGCCCCCACCTGGCTTGTGCTTGCTCTCTCTCTCACTCCCTCAAGTAAGTAAATAAAATCTCTTTTTAAAAGGAGGGGTGTGCCTGGGTGGCTCAGTCATTAAGCGTCTGCTTTCAGCTCAGGTCATGATCCCAGGGTTCTGTGATTGGGCTCCGAATCAGGCTCCCTGCTCAGTGGATAGCCTGCTTCTCCCTCTCCCACTCCCCCTGCTTGTGTTCCTTCTCTTGCTGTATCTCTCTGTCAAATAAATAAATAAATAAAATCTTTTTAAAAAAGTCGTTTACTTAAAAAGAAAGAAAGAGAGGAAGAAAGGAAGAAAGAAAACAGAATGGTAGTTCCCAGGGGCTTGGAGAAGTGGTACTGGGGAGCTCTTGTTTAATGGCTGTGGAGTTTCAGTCTGATAAGATGAAAAAGTTCTGGAGATGGATGGTGGTGATAGTTGGACAACAATGTGAATGGACTTAATATCTCCAAACTGCACCCATAAAAATGGTTAAGATAGTAAATTAGCTTTATCTGTATTTTATACCAATAAAATAATACTAGTCTAATTCTTTTTAAAAAGGTTTTATTTATTTGTTTACTTGAGAGAGAGAGCACAGGCAGGGGGAGCAGCAGGAGAGGGAGAAACAGACTCCCTACTGAGCAGGGAGCCCGAGGCAGATGCTTAACTGACTGAGCCACCCAGGTGCCCGTATTAGTCTTAATTCTTGCTGGAATAATGATTCTGTACTATGGATGTTGGCACTATCTGTCTAGTTACTTAGAGATAGGGAGAGATATCTAGAATAAGTAGTTGAACTTAGGAGTTTTTATTTTTTAATTTTTTTTATTTTTATTTTTTTATTATTTTTTATTATTTTTTTATTTTTTTAGAACTTAGGAGTTTTAATGTAGGTTCTTCTGGACTTTATAATTTTTATTTTTAAAATGTCTTATTTATTTATTTGACAGAGAGAGAGAGCACATGGGGGGCTGGCTGGTTCAGTGAGTAGAGCGAGCGACTCTTGACATCAGGGTAATGAGTCTGAGCCCCCCGTTGGGTATAGAGCTTATTTTAAACATATATATGGTCATGGTTATTTCAGATAGGTTTAAAGCAATTGGATGCATAAAAATTTAAGTCTGGCTCCAGCAGGCTTTTGAGGTAATGGGTCTCGGCCACAGTAAAGAAATAAGACAACCTAGGGGTCAATAGACTGAAGCTATTTTGGCTCATTTGTGTAATGTAAATTGAAGTCATCAAGCCAGAAAAACATCATCTTCTGAACCCAAATTCGTATTTCCTGTTGGAATAAAATATTAGTACTGGAGATAACTAGTAATGCTTCAGCATCTACTTTGCTAGAGTTAACCAGAGGTGACTAAAAAACTTGGCGAATCCAGGAAATTGTAAAATCACTCTTCTCAACACTAGCTTCTTATCTTGTTTGAATGGTATTAATACAAGAGATAGTTAATGGTATCTAGGTAACAAGTTAAGCAGAGATATAAGGCGATTGTGACAGGAGACCGAGAATTGGAAAACAAATTATCCTCACATCTAAATTCTTCTGTATTATTGAATTAGTACATTAGTCCAATAGGAGATTCATCATACCTAGGTATCTATTTTCTCAGAGGTATCTAGATATAACAAGATGCACTGGTATATGGATGATGTTGGAAGAAAACATTCATCTCACATCTAAATTTTCATCACTTTTTAGAATGTGGAAGTAGTACTATAATTACCTAGAATTATCGTGTTGGGTTTATATAGAGAATTATACACTCTCTGAATGAGGAGGTGAAGGCAGGGAGCTGAGAAACAGATATTTCTCAATTTCTCTTTTCTCATTGAAATGCAATAGTAATATAATTAGTAGTAATTGGATAACTTTATCTAAAGACAACTGGAAAAAAAACTAGAAAAGTAATTGAAATCAGGATGCTGAAAAGCAGATTTTTCTGAAGTGCAACTTATTTCTTCTTGAAATAAGATATTGGAAAGGTAGGTAAATTGTAAATAAGTGAGTAAGGCATGGAATGGTAGATAAAACTTAACTAGAGATAACTAGATACAACTGGAAAACTTCTTGAAGCCCAAATGCTGAAAAACACATCTCATCTCTAAAATCTTTTTTTTAAGGAAGAATGAGTTATTGCTGGTAATAATTAGTATTAATATGTGACTATATAGTGTAAACCATGGCTATCTAGAGATAACAATAACTAGTTAAGGGGTGCCTGGGTGGCCCGGTTAAGCGGCCAACTTGATTTCAGCTCAGGTCGTGATCTCAGGGTCCTGGGATCGAGCCCTGCATCAGGCTCCTGGATCAGCAGGGAGTCTCCTTGAGGATTCTCTCTCTCTCCCTCTCTCTCTCTCTCTCTCTGCCCCACCCTCCTGGTCTTGCTCTCACTCTCTCACTCTCTCTCTCTCTCAGTAAATAAATATTTATTTATTGAATGGCTGAATGGCTCAGTGGGTTAAGCCACTGGCTTTGGCTCAGGTCATGATCCTAGGGTCCTGGGATAGAGTCCGGCCTCAGGCTCCTTGCTTGGCGGGGAGCCTGCTTCTCTCTACCTCTGCCTGCCACTCTGCCTGCTTCTGTGCACTCTCTCTCTCTGACAAATAAATAAATAAAATCTTTTTAAAAATCGTTTTTTAAAAAAAGAATAATTAAATCTGTGGATGTGCAAAACACAACCTTACCAACTACAAATTCTCCTCTCGGAAAAATGAATTACTTTTGCAGATTTCTATTGTACTTTTGTAAATACTTAATTAGAGACAACCAGAGAGAATCAGAATAATTAGTTGAAGGTAGGAAGCTAAAAATCAAGTTCTTTGCAACTCTGAATTCTCTTTACACGTCAGTGCCCTATATTTCTAGTGGTACCTTAATCTTTTGTAACCTAGGGGTAAATGATGATATTCCGAATAATAAGTCAAAACCAGAATACTGAAGAAAAGTGATTGAATCCAAGAATTTGATAATAATTCTTCTCAATACTATGTTCTTATCTAGAGTGTGAATAATGAGTTAGTACTACACATCACTACTTGTACCCAGGAAAATAGTTAATTGGAGATAGAGAGATATGTAGATGAAGCCAATGAGTGAAAACACATTCTTGTTAAAACTAACCTCTTTCTTGTTAGCATAATCAGTTAGTTCTATGTAAGCTGTACCTAGGTACCTACCAAACTGGAGACAACTAAAGATAACTAGAAAACAGAGAAGCCCAGAAGCAAGAAAACACATCCTTCACAATTCTAAATCCCTACTTCTTAAAAAAGAAAATGAATATGTACTCTAGATCAAATATCTATAGTGGTACTTAGGTAGGTGATAAAATAAAGTTAATGGGAAATTACCAGAGGAAATATTTAAAACCAGAAATTAGGGGCGCCTGACTGGCTCACTTCATAGAGCATGCGATTCTTGGTCTTCAGGTAGTGAGTTCAAGACCCATGTGCTTGGGTGGCTCAGTGGGTTAAGCTCTGCCTTCCGCTCAGGTCATGATCTCAGGGTCCTGGGATCGAGCCCCACATCGGGCTCTCTGCTCAGCAAGGAGCCTGCTTCCTGCCCACCCTGCCTGCCTTTCTGCCTACTTGTGATCTCTCTCTTTCTCTCTCTCTCTCTGTCAAGTAAATAAGTAAAATCTTAAAAAAAGAGAGACTGATGTTGAGGGTAGAGTGTACTTTAAAAAAATTATATTGGTGGGCACCTGGGTGGCTCAGTGGGTTAAAGCCTCTGCCTTCGGCTCAGGTCATCTCAGGGTCCTGGGATCGAGCCCCACATCGGCCTCTCTGCTCAGCAGGGAGCTTGCATCCTCCTCTCTGTCTGCCTGCTTGTCTGCCTGCCTACTTGTGATCTCTGTCTGTCAAATAAATAAATAGAATCTTTAAAAAAATTATATTGGGGCACATGGATGGTTCAGTTGATTAAGCGTCTGCTTTTGACTCAGGTCATGATCCTGGGGTCCTCTGTTGGGCTCCCTGCTCAGTGGGGAGTCTGCTTCTCCCTCTGCCCTTCACCCTAGTTGTGCTTGCTCTTGCTCACTGTCTCTCTTTCAAATAAAGAAATAAAACCTTTAAAAAACAAAAATTTAAAAATTATGTTAAATTAAAATAAATAAAATGAGAAATTGAAAATTCATGGCTCACTACTCGAAGTTCTTATCCTTCGATATACTAATGAGTTAGTACTATAGATAGCTGGTGTACTTATTTTATCAGTTAGAGAGGTAACTGGATATAATTAGAACAAATATTTGAAGCCTGAAAGCTGAAAAACACAGCTCTATAATACTTTGTTCTAATTCCTTGCTGGAACACTATCTTAGAACTGTAGAGCCTAGAACTGAGACTATAGGACTATCACCTAAAAAACTAGATATCTAGGGATAACTGGAGATAACTAGAATGACTAGATTAAGCCAAGAAGCAAAAAGCATTCTTATCAACTCTAATCATATTTCTTGTTGGCATAATGCATTAGTACTTTGATAACTCATGATACCTATGGAATAAGTAAACTATAGTTTGTGATAATTAAAATAATTAGTTGAATCCAGCAATTTGAAAACATATTCTACTCAACTGTTTCTTCTTATTTCTCTTCGGGATAATGAGTTACTACAGATAGCCAGATTATCAAGGCAACTAGTGAATTAGAAATAAGTGGAGATAAGTAGAAAAACTGGTAGAAGCCAATAACTTAAAAAATATTTTCTTCAAATTTAAGTTCTTATTACCAGTGGAATAATGAGTGAGTACTATGGTTGTCTAGTGGTACCTAGGTAATTAGTTATGTAGAGTTAAGTAAAAATAACCAGAATAAATATTTGAGACCAGGAAGTTAATCAAGACATTATTCTCAAATCTAATTTTTATTTCTTTTGATAACATTGAGTTAGTATTATTGATAATCATAGAAACTATTTACTAAGAGGTAGCTAGATATATACTGAGAAGAATAACTGAAGCAGGAAGTTGAAAAACATTCTTTAAAAAATAAGATTTTATTCATTTATTTGACAGACAGAGAGAGACAGCGAGAGAGGGAACACAAGCAGGGGGAGTGGGAGAAGGAGAAGCAGGCTTCCCGCTGAGCAGGGAGCCTGATTTAGGGCTCAATCCCGGGACCTTGGGATCATGACCTGAGCCAAAGGCAGATGCCCAACAACTGAGGCACCCGGCTGCCCCTGAAAAAACATTCTTATCACTAGTATATATTAATTATTACTATTATATTTAAAAAAAAACATTTATTTATTTGGGGGGGGCACAAGCCAGGGGGAGGAGCAGAGAGAGAAGCAGACTCCCCGCTGAGTAAGGAGCCCAACTCTGGGCCATGACCCTACTACTCCAGGATCATGACCTGAACTGAAGGCAATCAATGACTGAGCCACCCAGGTGCCCCTAATTATTACTATTTTTTAAAAAGACCGATTTATTTATTTTAGAGAGAGCATGAGCAGGAGGGACAGAGGGAGAGAATCTCAAGCAGATTCCACAATAAGCGCAGAGCCCAAGGTGGGGCTAGATCTCACCACCCCGAGATGGTGACCTGAGCAGAAACCAAGAGTCAGTAGCTTAACTGACTGTGCCACCCAGGCACCCCAATTCTTACTATTTTATTTATATTTATCTATCCATCCAGTCGCTCATTCTTGCTGTTACTTATTCATTTATTCTTGCCATTGTTTATTTATTTAGCACTATAAATTGCTGTTGCACCTAGGTAACTAGTTTACTAGGGATAGTAAAGATACCAGGATATTTGTTTGAAAAACCATTTCTCACAATCCTGATTCTTATCCTTATGGTCATGGATTTAGTACTATAGATTACTTAGCACTGAGCAACTAGTTAAACTATAATAACTACAGATAAATAGTTGAAGCTAGAATGTAGAAACCACAGTAAACTCAGCCAAAAATTCTTATTTAGCATTGAAATAATACATCAGTTCCTCAATTTTCCAAGACCAATTAGGGAAAAAGTCATCAGGTAGCTGAATTTCTCAGCCCTTTATTGGAAAAAATTTCTTCACTTTTGCTGTCAAGCTATTCAGTAAGCCATAAGGTTAAAAAGAAATAAGAACCAAGAAGCAAGGATCTAGCTATGAAGCCAAAATAATTCCCTGGAAGACCAGTATGGCAAGAGGGCAATAAGCACAGTTCCTATGAAACATTACAAAATGCCTTAAGAAGCACATAAAGTTAGGGGCACCTGGGTGGCTCAGTCAGTTAAGTGCCTGCCTTCAGCTCAGGTCATGATCCCAGGGTCCTGGGATAGAGTTCTGCATCCGTTTCCTTGCTCAGCAGGGAGCCTGCTTCTTCCTGTGCCTGCTGCTCCCTCTGCTTATGCTCTCTCTCTCTGACAAATAAATAAATTAGATCTTAAAAAAAAGAAGCACATCAAGTTAAGTTTTGAACTAAATGCAAATATGAATTGAGCTATGTCCAAGTGTGTACTAACACAGAAAAGAGAGGTGGAATTAGTTACAAAGGGCAGTTTACTTATTTTTTTTAAGATTTTATTTATTTATGAGAGATAGAGATAGCAAGAGAGGGAACACAAGCACAGGGGAGCTGGAGAGGGAGAAACAAGCTCCCTGCTGAGCGGAGAGCGCCATATGGGGCTCGATCCCAGGATGTTGGGATCATGATCTGAGCTGAAGGCAGACGCTTAATGACTGAGCCACCCAGGTGCCCTTATTTATTTTTTTAAAAGATTTTATTTATTTTTGCAAGAGAGAGAGAGAGGGAGAGGGGTGGGGGAGGGGCGGAGGGAGAGGCAAACTCCCTGCTCAGTAGGGACCCTGATACAGGACTTGATCCCAAGACCCTGGGATTATGACTTGAACCGAAGGCAGATGCTTAAACCAACTCATCCACCCAGGTGCCCCAAAGGGCAGTTTATTTAAAAATTCTGGTTCAAGGCTGCCTGGGTGGCTCAGTAGGTTAAACGTCTGACTCTTGAATTTGGCTCAGGTCATGATCTCAGGGTTATGAGATGGAGCCTGCATGTGGCTCTAAGCTCAGTGAGGAGTCTGCTGGAGATTCTCTCTCTCCCTCTGTCCCTCTCCTCTGAGCACAGTTGTCCTACCTTTCTCTCTTTCTTTCAAACAAATAAATAAGTCTTTAAAAATTTTTTTTTAAATTCTGGTTCAGCGTGGGAGGTGTTAAGCTTTCTTTCATTTCAGCACAATTGCTCCATCAACCTAGGTTGCTGGAGTTGACATTAAAATTGTCCTTAGTCAAAGAAAGTAGGACTAGATAAAGGACTAGCTGGGTGATAGGGCAGTAGCAAAGAAAAGTCACCTTGAAATGTAAGCTGGATCGGTCAGGAAAGGGACAGGGATTCTGGGTCATTCTCCTGAACCTATACCTCCGTGTAGATGCTATATTCGGCTCAAAATCAATGGATTCCATTATTTTTTTAAAGATTTTATTTATTTATTTGAGAGAGAGGCAGTGAGAGAGCATGAGCAAGGAGAAGGTCAGAGGGAGCAGCAGACTCCCCGCGGAGCTGGGAGCCGGATGCGGGACTCGATCCCGGGTCTCCGGGATCATGACCTGAGCCGAAGGCAGTCGTCCAACCAACTGAGCCACCCAGGCGCCCCGGATTCCATTATTGATACGTATCAGGTGACCCATAAAACATACTTGGTATTAAAATTAGCAATATAAGTGACCCTGAGAAAACAAAGTACAGGCAAAGCAGAAGCCCAAAATGTCCTGGTCCTTCTAGTCAGCCAGAGTAAACTCATGTCTCCACGAGAATTAGGCAGACATTAAAAACGGAAGGAATGTGACTAATATGGAGGCAATGGAATCTGGTCTTGAGAGAAAAGAGTAAAACAATTCATAGCACTCCACCTTTCCATTCTGGTTGTAAAGAGTACTCCCAGAGGATTCCACAACATATAGTTTTTTTTTAAAGATTTTATTTATTTATTTGACAGAGAGAGAGATCACAAGTAAGCAGAGAGGCAGGCAGAGAGAGGAGGAAGCAGGCTCCCTGTTGAGCAGAGAGCCCGAATCAGGGCACGATCCCGGGGCCCTGAGATCATGACTTGAGCTGAAGGCAGAGGCTTACCCACTGAGCCACCCAGGTGCCCCTAGTTTTTTTTTTAAAGATTTAATTTATTTATTTGAGAGAGAGAGAGAGGCTGCGCACATGTGCGCACGAGGTGGGGGGCAGATGGAGAGGGGCAAGTAGACTACCCTGAGCAGGAAGCCTGCCATGGGCTTGATCCCAGGACCTGGAAATTACGACTTGAGGTCAAGTTAGACACTTTACTGACTGAGCCACCCAGACGCCCCCTAACAGAGAGCGTTTTGACTTAATGTCTTGAAATGTGGTGTTGCTCGAAGATAGAAGGGACTGTAAATTTAATCCTAGACCCCCCTGCTTAAGTAAGACTTGGAAGGAAGAAATAAATATTGAGTATTTGACTTTTAGAGTCTGCGGAGTATGTTACAATAATTAATATTCTCTTGTGTTCAATTTCTAAATCTTATAATTTGTTCAATTTATATTCTTTCAGAATATAATGTCAGAATACAAATGTTTCTTTTTTAAAGATTTTATTTATTTATTTGACAGACAGAGATCACAAGTAGGCGGAGAGGCAGGCAGAGAGAGAGGAGGAAGCAGGCTCCCTGCAGAACAGAGAGCCCGATGTGGGGCTCGATCCCAGGACCCTGGGATCATGACCTGAGCCAAAGGCAGAGGCTTTAACCCACTGAGCCACCCAGGCGCCCCAGAATACAAATGTTTTAAGCAGTAGGACCTACCAAAAACATAAACCACATTCTTACATCTTCTTTATGGAAAGAGTGAGAAAATAGTGTTCTTAACTTTCCACAAGTTTATACTTTGTGTACTCTGCAAAAGATGAGGGAAAACCACTCTATTTCCATATCTTGAGCAGCCAGGCTTAACTCAGTTTTAATATGACCTTCATATATAATATAATCCAGATGCTATCAAGAACATAGGTACTTTCGGGGCACCTGGGTGGCTCAATGGGTTAAAGCCTCTGCCTTCGGCTCAGGTCATGATCTCAGGGTCCTGGGATCAAGCCCCGCGTCGGGCTCTCTGCTCAGCAGGAAGCCTGCTTCCTCCTCTCTCTGCCTGCCTTTATGCCTCCTTGTGATCTCTGTCTGTCAAATAAATAAATAAAATCTTTAAAAAAAAAAAAAAAAAAAGGGCGCCTGGGTGGATCAGTGGGTTAAGCCGCTGCATTCGGCTCAGGTCATGATCTCAGGGTCCTGGGATCGAGTCCCGCATCGGGCTCTCTGCTCGGCAGGGAGCCTGCTTCCCCCTCTCTCTCTGCCTGCCTCTCTGTCTACTGTGATCTCTCTCTGTCAAATAAATAAATAAAATCTTTAAAAAAAATAAAAAATAAAAAAAAGAACATAGGTACTTTCGAACAACCAGGAAGATCATACAACATGATGCATTTTTTTTACACCTAGACAAAATAGAGTATTAGACAAAATATTTGTCTGTAAATATTATCTGTAAAAAAATATTTGTAAAAATTTTTCACACCTAGACAAAATAGAGTAATAGACAAAATAGAGTAACTTCTTTCTCTAAAGCCCTGCCGTCTCTCCTTTCCGGATGACTCCTCTGCATAGCTTTGTTTCTTTTCCACTCTACTACACTGATGTGAATCCAGCTTTGCTGTGTGTAAGCTGGCCTGAAAGTTATTCAGAACAGCCCTTCTCAGATCCAGGCAACTCCTCTGGCTCGAGGAGGAGAGATTACAACGAGGGCAACATCTCACAGATGATACCTGGTGTACACAGTGGGTGCAGTGACGGGTCAGGGATATTAGTCAATTTAAGAGAGGATAAATTCAGGCCACCTGGGTGGCTCAGTCGTTGAGCGTCCCGCCTTTGGCTCAGGTCATGATCCCAGTGTCCTGGGATCAAGCCCCATATCGGGCTCCCCAATCAGCAAGGAGCCTGCCGCTCCCTCTCCAACTCCCCTGCTTGTGTTCCCTCTCTTGCTGTCTCTTTCTTCGTCAAATTGAGAAATAATATCTTTAAAAAATAATAAAAATAAAAAGACCAGCTTCCTATTATACTGCCTAAAAATGTATGCTGTCCCCCACACTGGACTTCCAGGACTTCATGGCAGAAATAAATCCTTTTTTTAAAAAAAAAAGGGGGCACCTGGGTGGCTCAGTGGGTTAAAGCCTCTGCCTTCGTCTCAGGTCATGATCTCAGGGTCCTGGGATTGAGCCCCGCCCGCATCGGGCTCTTTGCTCAGCGGGGAGCCTGCTTCCCTCTGCCTCTGTGCTACTTGTGATCTCTGTCTCTCTCTGTCAAATAAATAAATAAAATCTCTAAAAAAATAAAAAATAAAAAATATTTATTTAGAGAGAGAGAGAGATCGAAGAGAAGCAGACCCCCTGCTGAGCAGGAAGCCCAGAGGCTCTATCCCAGGACCTGAAGATCATGACCTGAGCTGAAGGGAGATGCTTAACCTACTCATAAATAAATAAATCTTTAAAAACTAATTTAAAAAAATTTTGAAGTTTTTATTTCTTTATTTGACAGAGAGAGATCACAAGTAAGCAGAGAGGCAGGCAGAGAGAGAGGGGGAAGCAGGCTCTCGCTGAGCAGAGAGCCAGATGTGGGGCTCGATCCCAGGACCCTGAGATCATGACCTGAACTGAAGGCAGAGGCTTAACCCACTGAGACACCCAGGCGCCCCAATAAATAAAATATTTTTTAAAAGGAGCTCCTGGGTGGTTCAAATGTTTGGGTGTCTGCCTTGGGCTCAGGTCATGGTCTCAGGGTCCTGGGGTGGAGCCCCACATTGGGATCCCTGCTCAGTGAGGAGTCTCCTTCTCCCTCTCCTTCTGCTCTTCCTCTCCCTCCCCAGCTTGTGCTCTCCAC
>PISX010032229.1:0-16443 GCA_004024625.1 Mellivora capensis
CTATAATTGTGAACTTGTCATTGCAGTTCTATCAGTATTTGATTCATGTAGTTTGAAGCACTGACATTAGCCCCATAAACATTAAGAACTATTATGTTCTCCCAATAATTTGGTAACTTTATTATGAAATTATCTTCTTTATCCCTAATACCATTACTATGAAATGTACTTTGTCTTATATAAAATATTTAAACTTGGTCTCTTTTAACAGTTAGCTTGGCATATCTTTTTCCATGCTTAACCTTTGTTTATATCTTTTTATGTAACCAATGTCTTATAGATAGCTAATTGGATCTTGCTTCTATATCTAATTTGACAACATCTGTTCTTTAATTGGGAAGTATTAAAAATTGCATTTAACATGATTAATGGTAGAATTATGTTGAAGTAAATCACACTGGTATTTATTTTGTATTTTCACATGTTGTTAATTCTTTTTTTCTCCTTTCCTGTTTTCTTTTAGATTCATTGTCTTTATGATTCTGAATTCTTCTTGAAACATATTTTTGGAGGGTATGGAATTCTAGTTTCAGGGGCACCTGGGTGGCTCAGTGGGTTAAAGCCTCTGCTTTTGGCTCAGGTCATGATCCCAGGGTCCTGGGATCGAGCCCCACATCTCTGCTCTGTGGAAAGCCTGCTTCCTCCTCTCTCTCCCTGCCTGCCTCTCTTGCCTACTTGTAATCTCTGTCAAATAAATAAATAAAATCTTAAAAAAAAAAGAATTCTAGTTTCATAGTTTTTTTTTTCTTTCTGTATTTTAAAGAGATCACTGTGTGATCCTGATTTGCATTCTTCATTTTCCTGTCCATATATATCTTTTTTTTTTTTTTCTGGTTGTTATTTTGTTTCTCTCTTTCTTTTCTTCCTCCCTCTCTAAATTTTTATTTAAATTCCAGTTTGTTAACATACAGTGTAATATTAGTTTCAGGGGTAGAAATTTGGGATTCATCACTCACATATAACACCTAGTGCTCCTTACAAGTGGTCTATATAATGCCCATCACCCATTGAGCCCATCTCCCACCCACCTCCGTCTGTCAACCCTCAGTTTGTTCTCTACAGTTAAGAGTCTGTTTTCTGATGCCCTTCTTTTCTTTCCCCTATCTTTATTCAGTTTGTTTCTTAAATTCCACATATGAGTGAAATCATATGGCGTTTGTCTCTGACTATTTCACTTAGTGTAATACTCTAGCTCCAACCATGTTGTTGTAAATGGCAAAATTTCATGCTTTTTGATTGCTGAGTAACAGCCCATTGTTTGTATATACCACATCTTTTTTTTTAAGATTTTATTTTATTTATTTGTCAGAGAGAGAGAGAGCGAGAGAGCGAGAACAGGCAGACAGAGTGGCAGGCAGAGGCAGAGGGAGAAGCAGTCTCCCTGCCGAGCAAGGAGCCCGATGTGGGACTCGATCCCAGGACGCTGGGATCATGACCTGAGCCGAAGGCAGCCGCTCAACCAACTGAGCCACCCAGGCGTCCCTACCACATCTTCTTTATCCATTCATCAGTTGATGGACATTGGAGGTCTTTCCATAATTTGGCTAATGTCAATAAAGCTGTTATAAACATCAGGGTGCATATATTCTTTCAAATCAGCATTTTTGTATCTTTTGGATAATTATCCAGTAGTGCAATTGTGTGTCATAGGGTAGTTCCAATTCTTAACATCATGAGGAACCTCCCTACTGTTTTCCAGAGTGACTGTACCAGCTTGCATTCCCACTAACAGTGTGAGAGGATTCCCCTTTCTCTGCATCCTCATCAATGCCTGTTGTTTCTTGGGTTGTTGATTTTAGCCTTTCTGACTATGTGAGGTGATACTGTAGTGTAGTTCTGATAATGAGTGATGTTGAGCATCTTCTCATGGGTCTTTTAGTCATCTATATGACTTCTTTGGAAAAATGCCTACGGAATTGGTATCTAAAGGGGCAAAAATGGAAACAGATACACTAGTTAGGGAGTTGTTGCAGTAGTCCAGGTGAGAGATCATGACGGGTTAGCCTTGATGGTAAATGGTTTAAGATCTCTTTTGGAGACATAGCCAATAAAACTTATAGGTGAATTTGATGTGAAGGAAGATTAGATTGGTTTGAGGTAAAGGGATGAATCAAGGAAGATTCTGAGATCTTTGGCTTGAACAATCAGATACATGGTGAAATTTGTTACTGACATGAGGACTGTGAGATTTAGAAGGAAGGTAGCAATTCCATTTTCTGGTATGTTAAGTATGGACATGTTATATTTCCAAGTGGAAATGTCAAGTAAGTTGTCAAATACCTTTGGACCTTAGGGGAAAAGTCAAGGGTAGAAATAAAAAAAAAATTCATTTGACATTATATAATTGCATTTATTTCTTTCTGGTGACATTATTCTATTTGAGAAATATTCAGCCTGCTTCACTCAGTACTCCAGTTACTTACCTTTCAGAGGTCTGATGGTACCTTCAGTCTTCCAGGCTACTATGGAACACAGGCAGGGATAGAATGCCCTCTGCTGGATAACTGACAAGGTTTAGCACACTGGGGTACAGACATGCTAACATAGGGATTAGGTGCTTCTCAAACAGATTACAAATGGGACAGCCATAGGAACCTAAATACATGAATTGAGCTAGCTGTTAAGGAAAAACCTGGAATATCTGGGGACTGATACAAAACGAGTAATTTATGTTGGGCAATAAAAATGCTTCTCAGTTTTAGCCTAATGCTACAGGTAGAATGCAGGTTTTAGGAATCATGTGGATCCCGGAACAAGGGGATCTCTGGCTTCTCCCTTTTGCTCCATGCTGTGCTATCCTCCATGTCTGTGGAATTCCCTAGGCACATGCATCCCCTTTCTCATCATCTAGGGATATTCTCCTGCCTGCTCAGACAATGTCCCACTGTGCCTAGAATCAGTAACCAGGAATCTTTAGAGTGATCAAAACAGATTACAGAATAATCATAATAAATTATGAAATGTATTTTGAAATAAAAGATTAAATGACATATATTTAACACAGCACCCTCTCTCTTTTGAACTATGCAAATAAGTCCCCTGAAATCCGTATGCAAAGACTGTGAGTAGCATTGAAATAAAAACTTGACTTACCTACCAAGAGTCAACTTTTCTTCCCCACCCCAAAGTGGAGGGCACATCCTTTGTTACATGTCCAACTTTATTTGATTTATTTCCAGTTGGTCTAGTAAGGTGGATTTTGTCCCTGTGCTCAGTCCTGAGGGTCAAATTCACCTCTACATTACATGTTAGCACTGTTCTTCCCTTAACTGGATGTAAATAAACCCACTAGCATGTAGGTGAGCCCATCCAAATTCGCCCACGGTGGTTCCCACTCTTACTGCCAGAGGAATAAAAGAACATATTAGCTTCCCCCCAGTTATCCTTTATTTGAATTTCATTTTCTTCTCCCTCTGGCTTTGGATCCCTATGTTCTTAGAAGAGAAGATCTTTTAGAAACCACCTCCATAAAATTTACTGGATTACTTGAAAATTCTAGCTAATTAGGAAAAAAATAAAGAACAAATTCTGTTCCTCTACTCTTCTAAACACTTTGGTAACTTTCTGAAATTAGCCTATCATGTTACTTTGAGAAGGAGATTTCTACTTTAACCTACTGAGTGTAACCATGATTTTCCCTCCAAGTTACCATGTGATATATATGTCAATGTTAAAAACTACCAGTCTCCCTAGAACATTTACATTGTTTCCAAAGTGGCTTTTAGATTGCTTTTGAACAATATAGTCCCTAGTGTTTACAGCCACCTTTTCAAAGCTAGATTTGAAATCAAGTTTAGAAACACCCACTTACTCCCATCAGGAGTTTTTTTTTTTCTTTTCTTGGCCAAATACCAATATTCATGTTTCAAAGAGTACTTTCTTAACAGAGAGCTTGATTATGAAACTCTAAGTATTATTTCTGAACATCTATTTTATTCCTGTTGTGTGTCCAAATCATTTTGACTATAGGAACATGCAAATCTTACTTCCAGTAAATTCTCTATAACACGTAATTATATACACACAACTCCATGTCTTTGGTCTTGCATCAAAACCTGGTAAGAGGCAAATGTCAGTAGAGGAAGATGCTTTCTTGAGTTGGTGGATCTATTATTTATACAGTGATAGTGTTAAGAGGTATTGCTGAGTAACATAAATGCTTTATTTTAACTGAAGTGGAACACTGTACCTGTTTAATAACTCAATAAATTATTGGAAAAAAAAAAACAGATTAATGTGCTGAATCCTCCAGAGTTTTCATTTTCCAAAGACAGAGAATGACAGATTAGGAAAAATGTCTGAAGCAAAATCCATAGTATTGAAAGAACAGTTACTAAAGAAGAGCACCCTGACTTTCCCATCAACTTTAAAAACAATACCATGTGAAGTTTACAAGGCGAAGTGCTCCTAATACCAGGTTTTTTTTCCCCATTTGGCTTCTCAGTGTGTTGTGACTTAATACTAGGGAGACAGAGACTGGTTTCACTTTCAGAATCTTAGGCATTTTTACAGGGCTTATGTTATTTATGTAGGTTTAGCTATTATGGAAATAGGTTACATTTAATTTAACCTTCAGGCAAAGTGAATGTGGTTTGTTGTTGTTTGCATTTGCTATTCCCTCTGCCTATAATACAACTCACTCAGATCTTTGCTTGGCTGGCTCTTAGTCATCATTCAGGTCTTTGCTTGAATGATACTTTGTCAAAAAATCATCACACGCATGCACGAACACATACACAGCACACATTCCATTGTCTTGATTTATTTTCTACTCTGCATCTGTCTCTATCTGAAAAGTATCTCTATCTGAAATTATGTGATACTTAGTTATCTGTTTATTGCTTGTTGTTTTCCCCATTATTTATTTTGTGTGTGTGTGTGTGTGTGTGTGTGTTTGTTTTTTACTATGCCCCTGAAACGCATACACTTGTTGCTTCTTAGTAGTGTTGAATAAAATAGATTAACAAGAAGAACCACATAAGGCAGTGTCATTTCAAATCCATTTAACTTTGGGAGGATAAACTGTTAAATTCCTAGCTTACACAAAATGTCACAGGGGGAATAAGTTGAAAAGCTTTCTGTTTCACATGAGACATGCATCATAACTATTTTCCCAAACACGATTTTAGAATGAGTTGTCTATTTTATGTCAGCTCTCATTTCTTCAGAAATGGCCAAACTATCGAGTGACCTTGCAATGACTGGCCACATAGTTTCTGGTTATGATGTTGTCACTAGATCTTGTCGAGCACATACATGAGACTCACCCTGTGCACAAATCCAGGTTTTAACTGTGGGAACTTGGGTTTATAGAAGTATCTGTGGAAAACAGTGACCAGAGAAGTTATAGACCTGTCTGAAACCCTCTGCAGCTCGAGTTCAAACAGGAGGTAGAAGCTTTCTAAAAGAACTACTACTGGGCAGTTACAGCATCTGTGAGATGAGGTTCTTCTTTGTATCTATGAGCATTTCACTAGTTTTTGTGATCAGGTTCCTAAAAGTCAGTGTCACTGAAGAGTTTTTGAGGCAATTTTCCCTCCCACCTGACGAATAAGAGGGCCTTTACTAAGGTAGAGACGTTAGGATTGCCCCAAAGGATACTTAAGTCTGCTTGGATTCTAGATCATCAACATGTGTACCCAGATAGAACTGGAGCCATAATTTCAGCCCCTTGCTGGTCCATTGTAGGAACTCAATAAGGAAGTATAAGGAAATCGAGTTCTTTCTCCCTGAAAAGACAGTGGAGTGTTTGTGCTGAAAAGGCATTTATATTCAGTGATAGAGAATCAGTGACAGGGCCAGTGGTCCTAAGAAGACAGCAGCTTAGATGACCAGTTCCAGGTATTTTTATCATTTGTATCCACTTTGTGCTTGAGTAGGTAGTCACCTTTCAAGGAGTAACATTAAAGACAAAATGAATACCACATTTCAAAGTTGCACTCATTAATAAAAACTGGTTCTTTCCTAAGCTAAATATGCTACTGACCTACATTTATCAAAAAGTCACAATTATCTTTTCCTGGATTTCGCATCTCTTTGTGCCTGAAGCTACCATTTGACACTTTGAGGTCATTTGGTTTGGAAGGAGCTGATAAAGGATAAAAATGGATAAAGCAGGAGATTTGGGCCTAAGAGAGGTAAAAATAGGATTTCTGGCTCTTGCTTAGCATTTTCACTAATGCTAGGAATACTCATCAATAAGGCAACATAGTACCTTATTATTGTTCTTATTCTTTTAGCATTGAGAAAAGGCAACCATTTTAGCTGTTGCAGTCACAGATGACATTTCTTGCTTCATAGCCCACTGTTGAGCCAAGCTTTCTGTTCCATTAGTTGACAGGGCTCAAGTATTTACCTTGTCTTCTCTGGATAATGGTTCAAAGAAGGAATCATGTTGGACTCTTAGAGGCCATGTGATTATTTTAGGGTCTGCGATTGGAGTTCGAGATAGTGGTATATCACTTGTCCGTTTTCCCTGTGTGAACAGACTACTGTAATTTTTATAACTATTCTTACTTTAGTACACATTTTCTACCTTTTTGCCCTATGTAATTCAAAACATTTCCATATTGGTTTGCTGTTCAAAACTGAACTCTTGGAAAATGCACCCAGAAATTATAATAGTATAATTCTCTTTTAATGTAGGAACTGATGTGATAATTTTAATAATAACAATATTGCAAGAAACTCATACAAAGAAAGAGATTAGCTTTATAAACTCGTGAAAAATTAGCCCAGTTCACAAGTAAATGGTATGGTTTTCCCAATTTTATATGCTTTTACTAAAAAATAGTCAACTATTCTCTTGATACCTTAAATTTTCTATTTTTCAGTAGGATAAGATAACTTCATATACAATAAGAACAAAATAAGTTTTAGACCCAGAGTTAGCTAAAGTTCTACAAGTCCTGAACCTAAACTGGTGATTGCTTAAAGTCGGTATATCATGTATAGTGAAGTTTTTCAGTTGTTAAGGCCAATAAGATAAATTTCTAAAATCTTGATGCAAGAATAAGCTCAGTCTTAATACCATGCTTTCAGTTCCTCTAGAGGATTATGGGACTATAAAATGATAGACTTTGTGTGCAGTTGGCCAAGGTAAAACCTTCTACTTCTGACAAAATTTTCTTGCAGAAACCAGGTAAAGCAAATGCTTTTCAAAAACCACAGCTAGGGAAGCAGCAAAGGGAAAACACACTCCTTTTTGAAAACCTTGAAAGAGAAAATTAGAAGTTGTATGGGGAAAAATTAAAGTACAACTGAAATATTAGCAAGTCATACATACAGTGCTTTAGCTTTATTGAAGAATGTAATCGTGAGAAATATACATAAACAATTTGCTTCAAAGATTTTGTAAACAGAAATAACAGTAATAATTATTTACAGTTGAAACAAAATCATAGCTTTTAGTTCCTAAAATTGATGCTTGTTTTCAAGTTTAAGAATTATTATGGAAAACAGTTCCCATTTTATCCCCTTTTCTCCATGTCTGCACAAACCACGCTCACCTAGATCCTTGGAGAAACTGTTACCAGCAAAAAAATAAATAAATAAATAAAAATTTAAAAATAAAGTTATTTATTATTGGTAAGAAAAAGGACCAGTGATTTTATGAGTGATACAGGACGTCCATACTTCTTTTTTAAGACTAAGCATATATGTAATTTACTTAATAGTTCAGTAACACATTCCATTACCCACCATATCACTATCTCTTGCATTAGAAGATTTAGGCATAAATCAGTAAAGTAGCCATTTTATACTGTATAATTATTCCAGGGATTTGGGAAGTAGTATATGAGGGTACAGTCTCTACAGTTGGCCCAAGATGCTATAATGAAAGACCCATAAATACAGTGATTTTATTACAATAGATACTTTACTTTTCTCCCATGGAATAATTCCAAGATTGAGAGCTCAAGGCTGTTAGGGAGACACTGCTGTTTCCAAAATGAGGCTTCCAGTGTTGCTCTGCTCTTCATCATTCTCAAGTTAGGAGAGACTGTGTAAGAGAAGTCCATGGCAAGCAAGCAGTGTCCCTTTTAAGGAGGTCTGGAACATGCATATATCTCTTCCACTCACATTCCTTGCCTGGAATTTGATCTAATATCTATAGTGAGCCTAAAAAACCAAACAAACAAATTTTTAAAACCTCAAAACTAGAAAATACTATTTCTAATGAAATAGCTATGGGCCGAGTTATAACTCTAGAAATCCATTTTATAATGTAATGACAGAATGGAAATTGTGAAGTAATGACCATCTTGTCATAGAGGATATGGGGGCTGCATTTTCAAAAGATGGTCTGTACTTCATCCCATACCCTCTTGTCAATGTCACTTTGCCACTCCCACATCCAAAAATAGAATTAAAAGCTTATCTGACTCCTGGGATATGTGACCAATAGAAGGTAGCAGAAGGGACTTTCTGTGACATCTGATGATGTCATAAGAACCTTTAGAGCATATACACTATGGAGTATTATGCCTCCATCAGAAAGGATGAATACCCAATTTTTTTTATTTAAATATTTTTTTTATTTCTTTTCAGCGTAACAGAATTCATAGTTTTACACCACACCCAGTGCTCCATGCAATGCGTGCCCTCCATAATACCCACCACCAGGCTCCCCCAACCTCCCACCCCCCGCCCCCAATTTTTGTAGCAACATGGACGGGACTGGAAGAGACTATGCTGAGTGAAATAAGTCAAGCAGAGAGAGTCAATTATCATATGGTTTCACTTATTTGCGGAGCATAACAAATAACACGGAGGACATGGGGAGATGGAGAGGAGAAGGGATTTGAGAGAAATTGGAAGGGGAGATGAACCATGAGAGACTGTGGACTCTGAAAAACAACCTGAGGGTTTTGAAGGGGCGGGGGGTGGGAGGTTGGGGGAGCCTGGTGGTGGGTATTATGGAGAGCACGCATTGCATGGAGCACTAGGTGTGGTGCAAAAACTATGAAATCTCTTTGTTTCTGAGTTGAATGATAAGTATTATGCTAGCAAAAGATTCTCCCTTCCTTTGCTTTACTTTTCATGTTAAAAATGTTCATTTGTACTGGTCTGGAGCCACTTCAGTGTCCTTGCCTGAAATACCTTTTTTCCCATTTCAGTCTAGATTTTAGTCATTGTTAAAATGTAAGTACCCCCAGGAGAGAAACTTTTTAGATACTATCAACCATTTTTACCTTAACTGGAATGAAGGATCTGAGAGTATGTGTTAGATTTCAGGCTTTATATTTCTAAGCAAAGCAAAAAATGAGACCACCTAACGGGCAAAGAACTGGGAGAAATCAAATGTAAAATCCACATACCTCCCAAGTTTGTGAGATTCTGTTCTACATTCAATAGCCACTTAAAGAGAAGTGAAACTCCTAGGAGGACTTACTGAGAATCAACAATTATTTTATTTTTAAGTCCTAGAGAATTTTGTGCATCCATCATGGTGTTTATTCTTTCTTTGGAATTATTTCTATGTGTATCTAATCTTGTTGGGTGCCCAGAGTTACTGATAAAAAGTAAGCTAGGCAGTAATAAGTGATTACTCCCTCCAACTCCCTCCCTCCAGAGCATGGTCATTCAGAGACTGAATTAGTTCACTGGTTTCATTTCCTTATCATTAATATATCAGTTATTTTCTGGAAAGTCTGTGGCTCCAGCATTCTCCCTAAGTTGAAAAAATAACATTTTCATAAATCTTCAAGAGAATTTCAAGTTAATATGAAGATCATTATCTGTAAATTTTACATGTATATTTAATTATCCATCTACTTAAAGGACCCACACGATAATTAGCCTTGCTTTCAGGGATGTAATAAAATGGGTAATGGTAACTCTGCTTACCAATACCTACATTAGAAAAAAAATTGTTATAGTCATTTTACAGATGTCAGAATTAAGAAACTATCTTTTGGAGATAGTTATCAGTGAAGAAGTCAAGATATATTTATTTTTCCAAAACAAACTGAGGGCTGCTGGGGGGAGGGGGTCGGGAAAGGGGGGTGGGGTAATGGACATTGGGGAGGGTATGTGCTATGGTTAGTGCTGTGAAGTGTGTAAACCTGGCGATTCACAGACATGTACCCCTGGGGATAAAAATATGTTTATAAAAAAAATAAAAATAAAAATTTAAAAAAAAAGATATATTTATTTTTATTAGCAAATGCCTATGGCTTATTTCCCTGGGTTTGTGCCACTGAACATATGTGAACTAGTTAGTAAAGTAAAGCAATATGACATAGGGAAGAGTCGTTTCTCCATAAAACAGCCATAAAAATAATAATGCTTTATATATTATACATAATATATATTATATATTATACATAGCATAATATGCATATGCATGACATCTATATCCGTGTGTTGCCAAAATTTATTAATGTGAATTCCTGAAACTGAGGAAGTCAACAGTTTATTGCTTGTTGCTTCTTTCTTCTCTCCCTCTTACCGTTCATACTGTGGAATTCATCAATATGAACCTCTCTGAGGACTAAATTATACTAAAGAGTGCCTTGGGACCTGGAGAGAAGGAAGACCAGCACACCATATTAGTATCTTGCTGAAGGTCAGTAGACCTAACATTTTCTATGCTCTCTGTATTAAGACATCAGATTCTTGTGACATGTTTAATTATACAAGGAAGAGGAAAACAGACCTAATGCTCTACATATACAATTCTTCCCCAAAGCCTCTAAGTTTTAACTCTTAAAATATGATATATTGATCTGGAAACTGACTGCAGAAAAAATTATTGCCTGATAAAAATATCATTACAAAGCCCAACTGTTCTAGAATAGTTGCTCCTATCCACTGAGTCTGTGAACGCCTTTAGCACTGTGTTCATCTGTCTGTAGCAGAAAACTCAAATGCCAGTGACTGAAATGTAACAGGGAGCAATTTTTCTCACTTGACAAGTTCAGAGGTAACCATTCCAGAGCTGGTGGGTTGGCTCCTGGAAGTACCATAGGGACTTAACATCAGCCACTTTACTGAGCGGTTCCATTTTCATGTTCACAAAATTGTTTTTCTAAAATGTATCATGTTCACATACCAGGGGGGAAAAATAGGCCCAGTGAAAGTCAAAGGTAAATGAATGATTTGTCCTTTGTTTATGAGGAAACCAATACTATTCTGTAAGCTCCAGCCAATGGAGCACTTTTTATATTATTTTGGTCAGAATTAGGTCACAAAACTACTGATAATATGTAAAAAAAAAAAAAAAAAGTCTGAAAAATTAGATGTGAAGGTGAATACCTTGCATCCCTAGACAGCACAGGGATTTCCTTCAGTGGTGATGAAGGAGGAATGTGTGTGAGGAGCAAAAGCAATGTCTGCTCCAGTAGTGGATGTCCCTAGTTGCTATGAAATTAGAGATTTTCCCAGGGAAAAAATAAAGAGACTTTAAATTTCTAAAGCACTGTTGAGAACTTTGCTCTGACAGAGCAACAGGGAAAACCCTTGGGTGGCAAAAGTGATCAATCACGGAAAAAGAGTTGGACAGGTCAATAAATATAACACTGGCAAGCTGACTTTGATATACGACAGAATAGCAGTCTAACTTCCTATAATGCTGCACGAGGTGCCCTGATGGAAAGCAAATGCATCATTCAATAGACTCCTTCGATTGGAATTACCATACCTAACTGGTGCAGCCACTTTTCATCACTGATGACAGCCAAGAAATGCTGAGATTGGTCCGTAGTCGGTGATGTGAGTGTCCTCGTAGTAAAAGATATGACCTCGATTTTTCCAGTCTAACTATTATTCATAGAATGATAATTTGAGTGAACCAGCATTCATTAGCTACGATAACTGGCTCTATTCTCCTGCCATAGGTAATCACCTTTACAATAATGGTGGTGGGATGGCAGGGGTATATGAATATATTGTTTACTTCCTATATCAGAGAAAAAAGGAAAAAAAAAGGAAGGACAAATGCCTCAACTAAGGCACCATGGTAAGCAATTTACCATAGGAATAGGGCAAAGGAACTGATTTTCTCTCCAAGACTCTTCTTGGGATATGTATTCTTTTTAAGGTTGACTGATTTGTATTTGAGAGGGCAGGTGTGGGGAGGGGCAGACGGAGAAGGAGAGGCAGAAACTTTGAAGCAAACTCTATGCTGAACATGGAGCCCAGCACAGGGCTCAGTCTCACAACCCTGAGCTCATGACCTGAGCGGAAACCCAGAGTCAAACACTCAGCTCACTGAGCCTCCCAGGTGCCCCATTTTGCAATATTAATAGTTTTCCTTTTTCTATAAAATAGACTGATGTGAAAACTTAATTTTTTCTTTTTTCATATTTGCGAATCTTTTTGTATTGTTATGCTTAAGTTATTCCTTTTTTTTTGGACTTTTCAATTACTATAGCACAGTAGGTAGATAGCTTCAGCAGAAATTGTATCATGTCCGAAATATTGCAGTCAATTTTATTGAGTAACTACCCCCTATTTTTAGTCACTGTTTGAAAATGATGACAAAAATAAAATGAAATTGGAAGGACACTCTCTTCCAATTCTTTGGTTACTTTCCTCACCCTACAGAATGGCCTAGCTTTTTCTGTTTGTATCAGTCTGGTCAGGCTGCTTTAACGAAGTGCCACAAACTGGTAGTTCAAACAACATAAGTCTACTGTCTCACGGTTCTGGAGGGTAGAAGTCAGAAGTCAGGACAACCACAGAACTGGTTCCTTCTGAGAGCTGTGAGGAAGGGATCTGTTCCAGGCCTCTCTCCTGGGTTTGTGGACGGCTATCTTCTCCTGTGTCTCTTCCTGTCCTCTACCTTGTATGTATGTCTGTGTCCAATTCCCCTTTGTGTAAGGACAACAGTCATAGCTCACTGTACTCCAGTATGACCTCATCTTAACTAATTACATCTGCCCCAACCCTGTTTAAAAATACGGTCACATTATAAGTACTGGAGGTTAGGAGTTCAACATAGGGATTTGGAGGGGGACACAATTTAACACATAGCTCCTTCTCAGAAACTTTTTTAAAATTTTGAGCTTCTTTGCCAGCTCTCACTTCTCCATTAGTGGCAAGCTTCTTGAAGGTAAAATTACTATTTCTACTAAGTTTACCAAATGGTGTTTATATACACTTATCCCTTTACCCTGTTTACCCTTGCAGCAATTCAGTGAATGGTGTCACACCTTCTGTGAATAGATGAACTAACAAAGGCTGAGAGATTTTGTGATTAGGCTAAAACCACTGGGAAAATGGCTA
The DNA here is from genome assembly GCA_004024625.1 of Mellivora capensis. Taxonomy (NCBI): domain Eukaryota; kingdom Metazoa; phylum Chordata; class Mammalia; order Carnivora; family Mustelidae; genus Mellivora; species Mellivora capensis. The sequence continues at coordinate 13,231 of PISX010032229.1, forward strand.
AGTCAAGACTTAAATCCATATTTTCTGTCTGGTTCCATGATATTTTCAATACAATCATTCTGCCTCTACTCCCTTACCATTTATGTACACATTGACTGAAGTTTTAACAGCTTTTTGGCCTTTTTCCTACCTTAATTTTTGATTCACATATTATTTCAAGATGTTTGGTTTATAAAAACAATGTCATAAAAGCAATGAAAGTTAATGGAAGTTAAAAAAAATCTTAGGTAAAATTCAAATCAGCCCATGTAACTTATTTTTAGGCCAGAGAGGATTAAAATAAATTGCTTGCCATACAACCTTCTCACTTCACTGACTCCTCCAGGCCATTAAGACACATAACTTTTAATTTTATGGTCTATTAAAGGAAATGCTTTAAAACTTACTGTGTACATTTTAAACCCTTATTAACATTAAATCATTGTGGCCTCATTCCTTTGATAGGAAATTATGTAGTATACTTCTTCTAAGTATCCAATGAAACATAATCCACCTAATATATTACTCTTTTAAAAATCATTTACTTAGGATAGGAGACAATGAAGTGACTTAGTTTATTTCATTTTCTACCTCCAATACTTTAAGAAAAATCAGTAATATCTCTAAAGTTTGGAAAAGTTTACTTTATTTGTATTCTTGGAGAGAAGATAGCCTCTGCAAACCTTCAAACTCATAAGTAAATATTATAATTGTGCATTGACAATGCAGATGTCAACCTGGCCCACAAACTTTGAGGAGTAGTGGGAAGTACTGGGAAGGTGTGGCAGGGGTGAGGGAGGACAGCCCGAGCAAAGGGTATCTTTGATTAACTTATTTTGCAAATCAGGTGTTAATCCACACTTTAGGTCCAGGACATATCTTGAAAGATGATAATCTGAAGGCAGAAACTATTTTTATTTTTACTATTGTATTCCCAATATCTAGAAGAGTACCTTGGACATAGCATTTATTTAAAAATATTTACTGAATGAATAAATGAATGTGAATGCTATAAAAAAGTCTTCTAAACATGAGGTTAAAGAGAGGCAATAAAATACCATTAAAATAACACAATCAGCCTATTTTTCCAACTGTTTTGAGTTTTGCCTAAACACTTTACTCATCTATCTAGCCATCCATGTAATTCTTTTGTTCATCTGAAATAAATTTGACCTTTTAGTATAAACCAGGCGCTAGATTATTATAGAAAGTATTAACTTAGAAAGTGATGGAATACATAAAGAATGTTAACATAGACAGTACAATACATGTGCTATAGAATGGATATACATACATATCCACATATGTATATGTGTGTGATAGGACACATGCACATGTATATTACAATGACAGTGGAAAGTACTGAGAGAGACTAATATGGTGCTACTGGAGATAAACAGAGCAGAAAAACAAAACAAAGAAACTTCTTCCAACTGGAAGCTCTCTTGATTTTCACTCTCTTGATTCCTATTTAAATAGTGCTATGGATTCAAATGAATGATCTGGTCAGTATGAAAAATGAGGCCTTTGCCATTCTCCATGGACAGACTTTAGCGGGGGCGGAGGGGGTGGGCGTTAAAGGAGATCAGAAAATTGATCTGCTCCAGAGACATTAGCTGTAAAGCTTTAGGCATTCCTTGACCAATCTAGCATTGAGAAGAATAAATAATTCTGAAAAAGATCTATCTTTGCTACCATATTCCTTACTTATTTCCAGAAGTATTATGTGTATTAAAAAAAAAAAGCCTTGGTTAAATTTATTTCTCATTCTGTTGTTTTTGGTTAGTTTGTATAAGCCTACACAAATACTTGTTTATGTATATTGTCATATAAGTAATATAAAATAATTATATATCCTTTAAGTGAATTTATATACCTTAATACCAGTAAAAAGTTTACATCAAAATAAACTGAACATTCAAAAAGTCCCTGTTTGGATATGACAATATGATAAGCAATACTCAGGAAAGTTAAAAGACACAATTATTACAACTTTAACTTCCATCAAACGACATTTTTTCACGCATTATCTCTTTTGACCTTTATAAAAAGCTTTGTAGAGACACGGTCATTGATCTATATTACAGGTGAGGAAACAAGGCTGAGTGGTAAAATGTGTCCCCAAGGTCCCACAGCTGAATCCAAGCTCCAGTCTATGTATTTCAGACTGCACCCTGACTCCCATTCTTTAATGAAAGGCTGGCAGCCTGCTGGAGAACTTGATGAGTCCTCTGTGGGAGGAAGTGATCTAAAAAAGAAAACCTTTCTTCATAGCTTATAAATGTGTCACATCCAAAGTGTTTTTGTTTTAGTCTTCCCAGTTCCTAAACCAGGAATCCTTTTTTCCTCATCCTCTGTGTTATATTCAATAGCAAGCTATTTTGGCCACAATATATATATCTTGAATCCAATCACTTCACTGCATGTCTTACATTGCATCTAATGGCACCTGTCGGTCTCTTGCCTGGCTTCCTGTCTCCCTGTTTTCACTCTGGTGCCCATTTCTATAAAGATTAAATACATGGATTTAATTTTATTTTTTAAAAATCCATAACCGTAATTTCTCCAAGCGAATTATTGAAATGCTTTCATTTTGGAGAAACCCCTTATTTGCTTTATAACACACAGGGGATATTTTCAAAACACTGATGTCATGTATATTCATATTTAATAAGAACAGGAGTAAAGGAGTTGATGTATCCTCCAAATATCAAAGTGTTAATATATCCCCAAGAAACCTCAAGTTTTATAATGAGATCACCTTGGATATGCTTAAAATTTTTTAACTGTGATGCAATGGCATAGGTGATGAGGTTGTAAGTGTATGATTTAATTTTAGTTTAATTTTGATGAACAGCTTTGCAGGGCAATTCAAGACGGAGTGTGAGGTAGTATCATTTCTACGGCTGTCTTATTCCTGTAAGGTGCTACTGAATGAAAGGAAAGGAAAATGAGGCTTGTAGTGCTCTTACTTGGAAGCTGCTGCGTAGGCACTGACTAATTCTTAAACACCATTGCTTCCCCGTAGATTAAATAAGCACTGTTCTCTTTAGGGATACCATTAATCAGTTATCTCAATCTGGTAAATTTCAGCAAACAGCTTCTGTGTCAACAGTTACAAGTAGCTAGGGAATTAAAAAATGAATCTGTATTATTCTCTATCTCTTCTTCCAGGGATTTCTCTACACTCTACATGGTTGATAGGGAAAATGAGAGTGTGTTGATTCCCATATC
>PISX010032230.1:0-15844 GCA_004024625.1 Mellivora capensis
ATAAAATGAACTGGCAGGTAGCAGACAAGGTGATCAATACCAAGAAATCGAAATTAATGAACTGAGGCAGAATAATCGGCTACCCACCCCGTTACTTGCTTCCTTCATTTGCACATCTATTGGTAGAAGAGGGAAAGAAAAACACATCAAAGGGCTGATTTTTAGAGAAGTTACCTGACTTATCGTTTCTATGAAATTTAAATCCTTTTTAAATGTAAATTATGTCTTTATTCCATCTGTGGATTCTCAAGTCAAATTTTTTTAACCTAAATTATTCTTTCATTTCCCCTCTGGGGGCGATCCTTTGCTCTGAACTCAGACACCATGTTGCGGCAGCACCTTCTTCCCATCAATTACCAGATGGTCTGGGTTGCCTTGATCTGCTTTCTGAAATGTAATGAGTGGATATGTTTTCCTTCTTCTCTGCTCATCTCTACGCAAATTTTTCTGGAGCTCTTGAGTTTAGTGGTTTGGTGCTTATGAAATCAAAAATGATCAAGCTACAACTCCTAATTTATTTACATATTGCCTAGACTTGAATATGATTGTTGTTTTTTTTAAGATTTTATTTGTTTATCTGAGATAGAGCACGTGCAAGAGAGCATGAGTGTGGGAGTGGGGGTGACAGTGCAGGGGCAGAGGGAGAGAGAGAAGCAGACTCCCCGCTGAGAAGGAACCCCATATGAGGCTGGATCCCGGGACTCCGAGAGCATGACCTGAGCAGAAGGTAGAGGCCCAACCGGCTGAGCCACCCAGGTGCCCCTTGAATATGGTTCTTAGTCAATGACACTCATTACTCACTTCATAGAATGAAATGTAAATGAAACCATTTATATAAAAAGTTTAGCTTAGTTCTTGGAAAATATTGCTTTAAATGAATAACGGCAAGTTCTTACTGTTTTCTAGATGTTTCCTATTGTCTATTTACCTAGAACCAGGTTATGTTACTCATGTCATTGGCTGTCCTACTTTTTTTTTTAATATCTTTTCTTTCAACTGTACAAATACTACATGAAATAACATTATAAAAAATGGAAACAAAACAGAACGAATATTAAAGTCCAACTTGATAGCTCTGTAACCAAATGTATCTCTCTACAGACTGTTTATTCTTTAGCCCTTTTAATTACACATAGGTGCTATATCCATTATATTTGTACAAAAGACACAATATAATTCTACCGCAAAAATCATTCAGGTAACTGTTCAATGCATATTAGCTGATATTATAATTAACATTATTACTGTTGCTATTAGCATTGGAAATAATAGTAATAGTAGTAGTATAAATAGCAGTATTTATAAAATAATAAGTCATTATGCGTACTCAGAGGAGGACGACACAGTAAGGTCAAACAAGCAAGAATTACAGGTAAAAAATCCTATATCCTTGGTTGTACTTGGTTCCACAATACCTATATAAAATTAGAAACATAAAGAAAAGTCTACTAAGAGCCTTGTGACACTGTGAGGCAAGAGAGAGTCACTCAATAGATATTTATTAAGAAGTGAACATGTATTGTGTTTTCCTACTGTGTTCCAGACTCTGTGCTGGGCTCCAAATATAAATGTTGAGTTCTGGACTTGGACAACAACTAAAAGATATGCGGGAGCTGGCCAAATGGCTTTGGGCAAGAAAGTAAACACACAGTGTGGGGAAAGTAAACACCCAGTGCCAAAGGATCCAAAGCAGCTCAAAAACCTAAAAATTATGCAACTGGCCAGAGGCGAGAAAGGGAGATTGAGCACCAAGATAGAGCATCTAAAGAGATGGGCAGATTACGTGGGACACTGACAGCCTTATCTGAGAGGTTCAGCTATCCTAAAGTTGTGGAAGTATCACTGAAGGAAGTGTTTTAAGCCAAAGAGAGATAAAATCAGATTTCACTTTGGGGAGGGGGAGTGGGAGAGATCACTACCTCTGCAGATTAAGGAGAGAGAGAAGAGATGAGAGAGAAGTCATTCCCATACACATTTCGATATTTTAGTGTGGCCCTAGCATCATGGTGAAGGAAATTAAAAAAAAAAAAAAAAGAGCACGGAGTCCAGGCACATTTTGGTAATAATGACAGTGGAACACTTGGCTGGATAGGGGGTGACTGGGTTAAAAGCAGTTAGGAGAGATGCCTAAGATTCTGATATAGGTCCCTAGTGGAATGGCAGTGCCATTTACTAAAACAAGGAAGACTAGAGTACAAGCAATGTGGGAAGAGGCAAGAGTATTTGAAATACTCAAATTGTGGCTCCCCATGAAAATTCAAGTGAAAATTGCACTTTACAAAAGGGTACATAAATATAATTCAAAATACCCACTCCCCCTCCCCCCGCCCACAGTTTTGTGTTCTGTGGTTTCAGTGACCTGTGGTCTAAAGGGCAGATGATCCTCTAAAGGTCAAGGAACAGAAGGTCAAAAGTAACATAATGATGTCACAATGTCACAACGTCATTCACCTCATCACATAGACATTTCAAGATCTCACAGCAACACAATAAAGAGGGCAAGGACTATACAATAGTATATTTTCAGAGTATATTTTCACATTCATATAACTTTTATGTTATATATTGTTGTAATTGTTCTATTTTATTAGTTACTATTTTAATCTCTTGCTGTGTCTAATTCATAAATTAAGCTTCATCATAGGGATGTTCACTTAGGAAAAAAAATACTCTATATAGGGTTTGGTACTATCCACAGTTTCAGATATGCATGAGGCATCTTGAATGTATCCCCCAAAGGAAAAGGGGAGACTACTGCATTTAGAATTTATCAGCATAGAGACTGCATTGGAAACCAGAGAGCTGAGAAAACTTCTCAGGGGTTGAAAATTTCCCAGAAGCAGAAAAACAGAGAGTCTTTAGGACTGATTTTCCACCCACTTTTTTGAAAATTTTTTTAAAGAGTTTATTTATTTGACAGAGATAGAAAGCACACAAGCAGGGGGAGTGGCAGGCAGAGAGAGGGAGAAGGAGAGGCAGACCCCCACCAAGCAGGGAGCCCGATGTGGGACTCAATCCCAGGACCCCAAGATTGTGACCTGAGCTGAAGGCAGATGACCAACAACTGAGCTACTCAGGTGCCCCACTTTTTTGAAACTTTTAAAAAATTAAGACTTTGGGTGCTTTTTGTTGTTGTTGTAGTTGTTGTTTTGTTTTGTTTTTAAAGATTTTTTTTTTAATTTATTTGACAGAGAGAGAGAGATCACAAGTAGGCAGAGAGGCAGGCAGAGTGAGATGGGGGGAAGCAGGCTCCCCACGGAGCAGAGAGCCCAATGCGGGGCTCAATCTCAGGACCCTGAGATCATGACCTGAGCCGAAGGCAGAGGCCCAAGCCACTGAGCCACCCAGGTGCCCCCAGATGAGAGCTCTTATAGCTTCAGTTCCTCACCAGCATTTGGTGCTAACGGGGTAGTAACAGGCTGTGGTCATTCTAATATCCCTGTAATGGTATCTCAGTATTGTTTTAATTTTCATTTCCCTGACGACCTGTGACTTTCATATGTCTATTTGCGATTTGCATGTCTTCTATGGTGAGGTGTGTTAAGATCTTTGGCCTCTTTTAAAATTGTGTTGTTTTTCTTATTGTGGCATCTCAAGAGCTCTTTGGTATTTTTTACAATAGACCTTTATCAGATGTGTCTTTTACAAATCTGGGGGGGAAAAAAAAAAAAAGAAAGGATTCTCAATGGAACTATGAGCAGCTCCATTCAGTGAAGAGAGCAGCAAGCAGAATGGAAAATAATCATTGTTGAGAGTGGAGTGGGATGAAGAAAAATGTGTATGTACAGGACAGTGATGGGAAGGCATGTGCAGGGACTACCAGATCAAAGACAAGATTTGATTCAGCAAGCGATGGAGAGCACAACCAGGTATTGAAGCAGGAAAGTGACTCAGTTAGAGCTGAATCCCCCATTTTATTTATAATCACAATTAGCCTTTGATTACACTGTGCCTTGTTAATATAATTAAGCTTTTAAACCTGGGTTGCTGAGCACTGCCAGAGAAAAGTACACAATTGTTGGAATTAGTGCCACAGAAATTTATGTTCCCCAACTTTGGCGGCATCACCAAGAGTCCCATCAGTGGACATATCCCTGGTAAGCAATTGTTTTCCCCCCCAAAAGGCTATAAGAAAGCTTCATCATTAAGCATCCCCTTATATAGAAATTATAGAGCTTCACTTTCGCATAAGAAAGGTCTGAATTCAGATAACATAAAAACAGATCTAAAAATAATGCATCTAGGTGACATCAGCTGACCTTAGCAAACTAGGGGAATATGGCAGTTTTAATGATAACCTCCAACACATTCTTTGTGAAGGAAAAGTTAATCCTAGTTAATATGATTTACCAGTGGAGCCATTGCTTGACTCCTCTGGCTATTATTTTTTCTGTATAAAATCTGTTTCTACCTATCAAAAATCAGAAAAAAATTCAGAAAAAGCAGGGCAACACAATAACACTTGTCACAGAGCTCTAGAATCATCAGTATAAGCACTAAACTGTGATGTCAATTATGCAACGCTGATACCAAATGAACGATGGCGGTTTGCAACATACTATACAGTGGGTGACACCTTGTAGCATTTTATTGGAGACTATACAGTTAAGCCCTTTCAAAACTACAATGTATTCCCCAAAACAGGAACACTGCAATCACCTGAAATATTTCAAACTAGCAAATTCATCTTCTATCTCTCCAAGATGAAGAGGCAAGGACAGCTGACCTTTAAACTATAGACTTGTGGGGCACCTGGATGGCTCAGTCGGTCAAATGTCTGACTTCGGCTCAGGTCAAGATCTCAGGGTCCTGGGATTGAGCCCGGCATAAAGCGCCATACTGAGCTCCAACACTGAGTGCAGAGTCTGCTTCACCCTCTCCCTCTCCTTCTGCCCCTCCCCCAGCTCATGCTCACTGTCTCTCATATAAATAAATAAAATATTCAGAAAAAAAATTAAAAAATTAACTGTAGTCATGTAGTTTTATCACTCAACCGTATCTAAGGTGTATGTCACTGCAAAGCAATGGTTAAAGTCATATTCTATATTTGCATTGGACCTACAAACTGTGGTCATGAAACACTAAAATATTACAAGCTTTAAAAGGAAGATAAAATTCTCTCTGATGTATTTTGGGGAATGTAATTCATTTTACTTCTTGAGCATCTTTTCAGTCAAAGGGGCTGGTATGCTATATGGTGTGATGCGCGGGGGCGAATTAGAAACAGAATATTCCCCCTCACCCTCACCCCCCACCTACCACCTGCTCACTAGAGGACTACTCATTCTACCTAATTGTTACAATTTCAGAAGCCTTCACTTAAAATACAAAAATACTACTCCAAGATTACAGGCGGATGAACATCTACTAGTTGATATAATTTAGGAGCTATCTTCTAGATTAGCAAAGCCAAAATCATGTGAGAAAAAAGGGAGAATGACTTCTAATAGAGTCTATTACATGTATGGTGCTTGATATCCTCACCAGAACTTTTTAAAGTACTATTATTAACAGCAGGAGGAAGAACCTCCCAAGTAGCCCAGTTCCCAGCCTCCACGCACCCCCCCGCCTCCCAGAAGGGCAACAAGAGCATTTTCAAAAACACAAATGTTAATTCTCCCTGTCCTTCTGAGGGTAAAGCACTCCTGAGTTCTCTTGTGCTCCTAACTATGAGAACTGAGAGACAAGGCAGCTAATAAGACAAAGTTCATGTAAGTCTGCCTATAAAAAAGGTAAACATTTTGACCCTAAAAATCTGTATTCTTCATCCCCTCCAAGTGGGGAAGAGGAAGGATCATAAACTAGGGGTCAGAATGAGTTCCAGCCCCCAGGAGGAAGTTTGGATTCTGATGAAGAAAACTCACTGGTTCTGCATTTTGAACAGTTCTAATGTATTAGGTTATATGCTGGGAGAAAATCATGCTATTACAATAGTAAAGCATTTTATACTGGCTAAATGAGATACTGGTTTATTACACTCCCCAAATAAGCAATTGTCAAAATATGAAATAGAGGAATGTGGAGTGTAAACCACTCAAAACAAACAATAGTGCATGACTGAGTTGATCATTTCATTTCCAAGGAAATAGTTTATCTTTTCCAGTGAGGCTTTCAATTGGTCGGTCAGGTAATGTTTATGTTCAGCGACTTTTATAGCTGTAAGAACTGTACTCTCACCAAGCAAGCCTAAAAATTCCTTCCAAGAAAGAACTAGACATTCTCTTCTGAAAACTCCCTCCCAATTAATTATGTAAATACTGTCATACAACGGACTTAGGATCACCGTCGCTGTGAAAAATAGTGTACAGATCATAATTTTCAGATAACTTACTAGTATTTGAGAGTATTTTGGAAAAACAATGAATTATTCCTTTTTTTTTTTTTAAAGAGAGTGTGTGAGCAGGGGAGGGGAGGAGAGGGGCAGAAGGAGAGGGAGAGAGAGAATCTTAAGCAGGCTCCAAGATTCGTGCAGAGGCCAACACTGGGCTTGTTCTCAGGATCCTGAGATCATGACCTGAGCCGAAATCGAGTCTGACACTTAACAGAGTGAGCTACCCGGGCTACCCAACAGTGAATGCTTTCATTTTCAGTAAAGACCCTTCTATCAACCATAGTGGCTTCATCAACTATTTGTAAACAACAATGAATAAATAGATATTGGAAGATGGACACTACTGCCTCTGCTTCAGATCAATCAACAAACATACTACCCTCTGCTTAGGCAACACTTTCTTCTGTGTCTGTGATTCAAAACCTTTTAAAATCCATTTAAGAACTACAGAGGTGCTCATCAGTTTTAAAGTATACGAAGAAGGGTGCCTGGGTGGTTCAGTCGGTTAAGTGTCTGCCTTCCGCTCAGGTCATGATCACAGGGGCCTGGAATGGAGCCCCACATTGGGCTCCTCTCTTAGCCGGGAGTCTGCTTCTCCTTCTCCCTCCGCCCCTCCACCAGCTTGTGCTCCCTCTCTCTCCCTCAAATAAATAAAAATTTTAAAATAAAAGAATAAATTATATGAAGAAAAATAGCCACCTAGGCACACATTGTGAAATACACCTGGAACAAAGAAATCTTCCAAATCAAGTAGCAAAATACGGGCCAATTTTTGCCCCAAATGCTTGAGCATTTTTTACTGGAATGTGCTAATATTCAAATAAATATCTGAATTTCGCACAGAGTAATCACCGAGTACCATATCCCTTACAATATAACAACATATAGAAACACACACACACAGGGCGCCTGGGTGGCTCAGTGGGTTAAGCCTCTGCCTTTGGCTCAGGTCATGATCTTAGGGTCCTGGGATTGAGTCCCCCGTCAGGTTCTGTGCTCAGCGGGAGCCTACTTCCCTTCCTCTCTCTCTGCCTGCCTCTCTGCCTACTTGTGATCTCTCTCTCTCTGTCAAATAAATAAATAAAATCTTAAAGAAAAAGAAACACACAAACATACATTTCATGACTCACTAATAAAAAAGATACATAAAATTTTTTTAAAAGATTTTATTTATTTATTTGACAGACAGAGATCACAAGTAGGCAGAGAGGCAAGCAGAGAGATGGGGGAAGCAGGCTCCCTGCCAAGCAGAGAGCCCGATGCGGGGCTCAGGGGACCCTGAGATCATGACCTGAGCTGAAGGCAGAGGCTTTAACCCACTGACCCACCCAGGCGCCCCGAAAGATAAATAAATTTTAGGTTTTCATGACCAGCTTTCTTCTACATAGACTTCTATCTGTATTAATATTAACTGTTGCCTTGTTTTGGATTTCTAAACATGATTTTCATTTAGATCTATCTGTTCGTTTCTAAAAACCACAATATTCTAATAAATTATTTTTAAAAAATCAGTTTCTGTGCTATCCAAGACGTGTATTTGGGGAGACTGAATTATAGATCTTTATAAATAATATCACTGGTGATTCCTGGGCACATTATAACCCAGATTGATCACCTATTTTTTTTTAACAGACGTGGAAGGAGAGAAAAATCTCCATTTGAAAATCATTTAGATAACCGTTCATGCTACCTACTACGTATGCATTAATCTATGTGTGTCACAAGGTAGCTACCTACCTATTAATTTATCTGTATCTACTTATTTATCCATAGCAAATTTTAAATTGTTCCTGGTGTAATGCAGTAATGGAAAATATCAAATGAAATATATAGCTTAGAAATATCCCTGCATGAACATAAAACTTGAAAAAGGAAACTTGCTCATACTTACAGGATTTAAAGCTCAAGACTTTTTTTTGTCTACCTTACTGAAAAGTAGCTAATGTAACATTTTTTTGTTTTGTTTTGTTTTTGAAGATTTTATTTATTTATTTGAGAGAGAGAGAGCACAAGTGGAGGGGGAGGGAGCAGACAGAGAGGGAGAAGCAGACTCCTCACTAAGCAGGGAGCCTGAATGTGGGGCTCTATGCAGGGCTTGATCCCAGGACCCTGAGACCATGACCTGAGATGAAGGTAGATGCTTAATGCAATAAGTCACCCAGGTGCCCCCCCCCTTTTTTTTTAACTTAGCAACACTGGCCCCTTGCTGCACATTTTTTGTAATGCTACTAAAATTAAGGAAGGGTATATAAGCCATAGAAATATCAGTGTAGTTATAATTTGGGAATTCTTTTCACCAATACTCCCAGGTATTAAATTTGGTTCTGATTTCAAGTCATGCTGAAAAATAAAGATTACCTGGCAAAATGTGAAATTATCTATGGATATAATTATCATTCTAGGACAAAAGAGGAAAAAACACTAGGGGACTCAATCTTTCACTCCATCTTTCCAATGTCTACCCCTACTTCCCAGAAAATCAGGAATACAACCACTCTACCACAACATACACAAATACACACACATTTTCACATAAAACTCACATGATGCAGAAGTTGTTTCTTCATTAAAACTTGTCCCCATACTTAAATTTGGCATCCTCTTAAAATAATAATAATGGCCTAGGTTCTGATTATTTCCCTTATAAGTTGATTCAATATCTCTGCATAAGATTAAAAATTTACTACATTGACTTTATTCAATTTAGAAAATATGTGTTCTTCAAAATTTAACACTGGGTCAGGAAAAACAAATTATAGTCCTTTTTGGTTATTGTAGTGTTTGATTAATTTTATGGCTGATTTTTGTCACATTAGTTTTCAAAGATTTTTTTTAAATTTTTTATGTGGTTGACAGAGACACACACACACACACACACAGCACAAGCAGGGAGAGAGCAGCAAAGGGAGAGGGAGAAGCAGGCTCTCCACTGAGCAGGAAGCTCAATGCGGGTCTCGATCCCGGAACCCTGGGATCATGACCCGAGCTGAAGGCAGACACTCAATCAACTGAGCCACCCAGGTGCCCCTGTCACTTTAGCTTTAATCACCATCTTGCTAACATATTAATGGGGGAAAATGAAAGGGTTGAAAAGAATATCGGGGTTTTTTTTATATATTCTAGTAACTCCGATAAAAGATTATAGTAAAGGACAATATTGAAACCAACAAATCAGGTGTTCCTTGTGCTTTTTAGTCTCTATCTTCATTCTTTCATCTACAGAATGGAAGACACCCATTTTTTTTCTCAGAAGTTACAAATATTCAAGTACATATGATCCATAAGAATATACTCTTCTTTTTCCAGTATGGTAATTTGGCATCTGTTTTTCTTTCAAAATACATTGCCTATCCACAATTTTTTGAAGAGACAAGAAAGAAATGAAAACAGAAGAGGAAGAAAAGTGAAGGAATAGAATGAATGAAGAAAACAAATTCATTCATTCGGCAGGCTTTATAAAGTGCCTACCTTGGACCTAGCACTGTTCTAGGTGTTAGGACCCAGGACCCAGGACCCAGGAGGCAAGTGATTAAAAATATTAACTATTAAAAATACACTGTTAGATTTTGATAGTATATTAGAAGATGTAGTTCTATTATATACTAAGTTCAGTAATAGGAAGTTTCACATACATTTTCTTATTAAAATATACCAAAATGAGATTTATATATAGTTATGTTAAGACAAAAACAAAACAAAAACACTTTCATGACCTCAGGGAAATATACAAATAGCATTTATTTCATGGTGTAGGTAAAAATAGATTTTTTAAAAAGGGCATATGTTGACTTTTTGACAGTCCCATCTCAAGAAGACTCAGATTCTACCTCACTTCCACTTTCTTCCCCATTCTGTAGCAAACTCCAGGCCTCAGGTAGGAAGCCCGTTTTCCCCCACCTCTCTGAAGTTCATGGGTTTTATCCAGGCTCAAGCTGGACCCCATTCTTCCCAACCACCTTACATCGACACATGGGAATGCAAAGGGCTGCCCACTACACTGTGGGGAGGTTTGCACTTGAATGGAAAATGCTAGGGTATCCATTGCCTGTAGCAATATAATACTTATCCACTCTCCAAAGAAAATTCTTTGGTACAATCTTCACTGCTGTGTCTTGGTAGGAGGAAATTTCCTCTTCTCATTATAGAACCTACAGAAGCCATATACCCCTTCTGTCCAACCTCCTCCTAGCAGGAGAATGCAGGGACTGATAAATGTTAGACAGGAGAATGTTCCTTCTGCGGATCTGTGCCTCTCTAAAGAGGAACAGATACACAAAAAGTTTAACATTTTTCAAGAATTCAACAGCAGTGACCTCTATTGTTCTAAGCACTTTCTTGACCAGACTGATCTTGAGAAATGCCCATGCTTCTTTCAACCTAATCTCTCTTGCCTCTGTCTTTCTCTCTGTCCTGGTTCTCCTCTCTTCTTTTGTGAGAAAACTAACTCACTTCAAGTAATTTATATTTCTTCTTAGGTTGGCTCTTACATAAACCATCCCAACTAAACCATTCTTTCTTATCCAGAGAGGGATGCTAGACAGAGAACCAGGACAGGTGGCTAAAGCAAGAGAGCCAAGTGGTCATGACCACTTTTTAGTGATACACTAAACTATAAATAAAACCTATTTGAGAAAACAGTTAATGCAAAAGTAGAACAAGTAAATAATCTTCAGCTCCATAAATACTGAATCATATGGTACAAAGTATATATAATTGTACAGAGAAAGGCAGCAATTATCATGAAAACCCTGTCGTTTTTTCATTTCAAGATTCAACACTGTAATAAAAATACCTCTCTCTCTCTCCCTCTTTCTCTCTCTCTCTCTGGACACATATATAATTTTGAAGAGACACATAAATTAAAGCATAAGCCATAAAGAATAAGAAGCATTCAGTCCTTAGCCCTCACATAAAAACAGAAGTTAATGTATTGGGTGGACCTTTACACTGGATTTATATTAGATAATGAAAATAATTTATATTCCGATATTACATCCACAAAGTTAATTTTTCTCCTCACTCCACCCAGAAACAACACTGTGGTCTCGCAAGAATCCTATTCTGGGCACCACATTTTCCCATGAAAATAAGTTTGACATGTGGTTGGAAAGACAGTGACTGCAGCAAGTCTTTGCCAAGTAAACACTATCCCAGAAAATGTTCTGCAATTCTGTCAGTTGTGCTTCCTAAGGACTCCCAGATGTGGGGGAATGTTCAAACAAGCTCCCCAGGGCAAACAGTGGGATCCAGAGGTCAGAAGCTCAGACTTACCACTCGTTAGTTACTCGCCCTCTTAACACTGCCCAGAAGGAAACATCCAAGATTAAAATAGACAATAGACACCAAGTTCATCGGAACTTGTAACTCAACACAGGAAAGTGTCCAGAAATAATAGAAGATTGAGTCTGGTGCATGTTAATCAGATATGGGCACTATGAGCTATAAACAAACTTAATTATGTTACCTGCCCTTTTTGAAGGTTATAATTCAATCCTTTAAGGAAAAAAACACAATGAAGAACCACATATTTTTTTTCAGCATGGTTATCTGATATATAAATAAATTAAGGGCCAGCCTCTAGGGATCCACACACGTATTTTGAGTCATTCTTTGCAGCAAAGCTTACAGAACCTAATTAAATTATTTATACAGCTTCTGAGAAAGATAAAGAAGGATAAAGGAAGTCTTAATTCATGCTAATCTAATCCCAGAAGGATAGCATTTTAAATAAGGCAGTGCTTCTAATCAGTAGTTATTTCAGAGGAAAAAATCATTTCAATCTCACAAAATACTGTATCTACAACAACTCAAGTATATGGAAAAAACCATGGAAAAAAGTATTTTGAAGTTTAGGCAAATATTTCTTAGAACTTAACAGCATTAATCATGAAAGATAAAAAAAATGATTAAGTGGAAAAATGATAAAAACAATAAATGATAAATTGAGTTTCATTAAAATTAAAAACACATGCTTTTTGAAAGAATATATTAACAAAAAGAAAAAAACAAGTCCTGGACTGGGAGAAAATATTTCCAAGACATATGTGACAAAACAACTTAGATCCAGAAAATATGAAAGATGTTGATAATTCAATCATTATAATGTAAATCATGCATTAAAAATCGTGAAAGGATTTTAATAGAGATTTTACAAAAACAGTTATGTGAAACGTAAACATGTGAAAAAGAGCTTGATGTATTAGTTTATGAAAAATGCAGAGTAAAGTACAATAAATACTACCATATACTCCCTGGGAAGATTACATGACAAAAGTTTGACAACATTAAGTGTTGGCAACAATGTGGGGCAGCTAAACTGCCATGAATTATTAATGAGAGTATAACATTTATAGCTATTTTCAAAAAGAACCTGTTAGTTTCTTAAAAAGTTTAACATAGAGTTCCTGGGTGGCTCAGTGGGTTAAGCATCTGCCTTCGGCTCAGGTCATGATCTCAGGGTCCTGGGATCAAGTCCTGCATCGGGCTCCCTGCTTCCCGCTCTCCCTCTGCCTGCTGCGTCCCCTGCTTGTAGTCTCCTCTCTTCTGTCAAATAAATAAATAAAATCTTTTTTTTAAAGATTTATTTATTTATTTGACATAGAAAGAGATCACAAGTAGGCAGAGGGACAGGCACAGAGAAAGGGGGAAGCAGGCTCCCTGCTGAGCAGAGAGCCCAATTTGGGGCTCAATCCCAGGACCCTGAGATCATGACCTGAGCCGAAGGCAGAGGCTTAACCCACTGAGCCACCCAGGTGCCCCAATAAATAGAACCTTAAACAAACAAACAAAAAAAGTTTAACATAAATTTATCATATAACTCAATCATTTAACTCCTATTAATTTATCCAGGAATAACAAAAACATATGACCACAAAAACTCATAAAACACGTTTATAGCAGCTTTAGTCATATTGGTCCCAAACTGGTCACAATTCAAAAGTCTGTAAAAAGGTGTGAACAACTGATATACCAAAAAACATGCTTATACTGGGTAAAAAGCCGGATACAAAAAATGTTCATATGGATCTAGTTCATTTATGTAAAACTCTAGAATAGGCAAAATGAATCCATACTGACTGAAAGCTTATCAGCATGTCCCCCAAAATGGGGGTGGCTGGGAGATGCTGGCTTGTGAATTTAATACCAGGGGGTACCAGGGAGGTTCTGGGATGGAACTCTTCTGTTATCTGGATTGACATGATGGTTACACGGATGCATACACTCATTGAAATTAAACCAGCAGCACATTCAAAATGCCTGCATTTTACTTTATGTAATCTATACCCCAATAAAGTTGATTATTACAAGTTAATTATTAAAAGTTAAGATAAAAAAATAAAAGCTAAAGAGATCAAGAGCACACTTACTATGAGGTGCACTGAGAAACGTATATAATGGTTGAATCTTATTGTACCCCTGAAACCAATGTAATACTCCATGTTAGACATACTTCGATAAAAACAAAAAGAAACAAAAAGAAAAAAACAAAAGGAAAGACAGTGATAGTATATTACCCAAGAAATTTTAATATACTGTCATGCAGCTAGGACTGAATATAGTTTTTATTTTTTTATTTTTTTTAAAGATTTTATTTATTTGACAGAGAGAGATCACAAGTAGGCAGAGAGGCAGGCAGAGAGAGAGGAGGAAGCAGGCTCCCCGCTGAGCAGACCCAGGACCCCGAGATCATGACCTGAGCCAAAGGCAGAGGCTCAACCCACTGAGCCACCCAGGCGCCTGTGAATATAGTTCTTAAAAAGCAGCATACTCAAGAGAGTCACCCAAGATCTAACACCGAATCGTGAATAAGGAGTAATGGTTCTTCTCCTCAAAAATATTTAATGCTACTTGTTTGTTTAGGGTAATAATTTCCACTATGTAATTAAAACTTGCTTCACATTCATTTTTTAAAAAACTGACACTGTAAATATTAAAAGGAAACCCTCCTTTGTTGGCCTGAGCTTATACTAATTGCATTTAAAATCTGGTAGTAAAGACAGGCATTGGGTCTTTCTTTTTTAATTTTGGTGGTTTTATTTTGAATTATTTCAGATTTACAGAAGAGTGGCAAAGACACTACAGAGAGTTCTTGGAGAACATTTTACATGTCTATGCTACACAGATTGACACTAACACTGATTCAGTAGCACTAACTAAATTAGATACAGTATTTCGATCCCATGTTTTTCAACTAATGTCCTCCTTCTGGCTCCAGAATCCAATCCAGGATGTCCTACTGCATTTCATTCTCATGCTCTCAGCTTCCCATAATCTGTGAAGATTCTTGACCTTCTCTTGGTTTTTTTGTTTGTTTGTTTTGTTTTACCTTAGACATTTCCTGGAGAGTGCTAATTAGGCTATCCATCCATCTGTAGAATATCCATCAACTTGGGTTTGTCCGTTTACTTTTTTTTTTTTTTAAAGATTTTCTTTATTTATTTGACAGATCACAGGTAGGCAGAGAGGCAGGCAGAGAAAGAAAGAGGAGGAGGAAGCAGGCTCCCCGACGAGCAGAGAGCCCGATTCGGGGCTCGATCCCAGGACCCTGGGATCATGACCTGAGCTGAAGCCAGAGGCTTTAACCCACTGAGCCACCCAGGCAGCCCTGTCCGTTTACTTTTAATCAGATTGTGGTTATACATTTTTGGAAAGAACACCACAGAAATGGTGTGCCCTTCTCATTGCACCATGTCTTAGGGTATGTGTTATAAACATGACTTATTTTTAGTCATGTAACCTTGATTACTTGGTTACGTTGATATTGGCTGAATTTTTCCTCTGCAAAATTACTATTCAGTTACTATTTTTTTTTTCCTTTCCCTACTGTGTTAGGAGTGATTAGCTATGTCCTATCCATTTTAAGGAACAGGGAATTAAAATCCACCTTGAGAAGGGAAGGGTACCTAAGAAATTGTGGATATAAGTTACAAACCACCATATTAATAAATACCTTGGGGGAGAGTTTTTTTTTTTTAACTGCAAATATTGTCTTTCTCCTTAAAGTTTCACGCACTGATTTTCAGCAACTAATTTGAGCAATGTTTACTGTGGTTTTCTAGTAATTTCAATTTGCCTAACTCCTTTTTTATGGTTTATTTGGAAATCCTTTCCCCATTCATTTATTCAAGCACTTATTTATATTAGTATGGATTCATAAATATTTGTTTTACTCTTTAATTATAACCTATTTTTTTTTGCCCAAATTGTTTGATCTTTGGCCATGAGGAGCCCTTTCAGACAAGTCAATCAGAGAAAGACAACTATCATATGATATCCCTGATATGAGGAAGTGGAGATGCAACATGGGGGACTAGGGGGGGCAGAAAAAGAAGAAAAGAAACAAGATGGGATTGGGAGGGAGACAAGCCCCTGTACCTTTTTGAAATGCTTCATCTATTGTTTGTTTTTTGCTCTTTTTTTACTTTGTGGCCCATGGTGCTCTAGGCTTTATTTCACACTTGCCCTTGCCCAGACTTTGAATCAGACATTTCTCCAAGGACCCAGTTTCCTTTA